>CAUDMG010002191.1:1362500-1564403 GCA_958450375.1 Homarus gammarus | reverse complement strand
AAGAACAAGTGGCGGCAATCGCCTTACGGGCGATTAACGGCGGCAGGCAGGCGATAAGAATGAGTGGCGGCAATCGCCTTACGGGTGATTAACGGCGGCAGGGGGGCGATAAGAATGAGTGGGGGCAATCGCCTTACGGGCGATTAACGGCGGCAGGGGGGCGATAAGAATGAGTGGCGGCAATCGCCATACGGGCGATTAACCGCGGCAGGAAGGCCGTATGAACGAGTGGAGGCAATCGCCTTACGGGCGATTAACGGCAGCAAGGGGGCGATAAGAATGAGTGGCGGCAATCGCCTTACGGGCGATTAACGGCGGCAGGGGGGCCGTAAGAACGAGTGGCGGCAATCGCCTTACGGGCGATTAACAGAGGCAGGGGGGCGATAAGAATGAGTTGCGGCAATCGCCTTACGGGCGATTAACGGCGGCAGGGGGGCGATGAGAATGAGTGGCGGCAATCGCCTTACGGGCGATTAACGGCGGCAGGGGGGCGATAAGAATAAGTGGCGGCAATCGCCTTACGGGCGATTAACGGCGGCAGGGGGGCGATAAGAATGAGTGGCGGCAATCGCATACGGGCGATTAACCGCGGCAGGAAGGCAGTATGAACGAGTGGAGGCAATCGCCTTCCGGGCGATTAACGGCGGCAGGGGGGCGATAAGAATGAGTGGCGGCAATCGACTTACGGGCGATTATCGGCGGCAGGGGGGCGATAAGAATGAGTGGCGGCAATCGCCTTACGGGCGATTAACTGCGGCAGGAAGGCCGTATGAACGAGTGGAGGCAATCGTCTTACGGGCGATTAACGGCGGCAGGGGGGCGATAAGAATGAGTGGCAGCAATCGCCTTACGGGCGATTAACGGCGGCAGGGCGGTGATAAGAATGAGTGGCGGCAATCGCCTTACGGGCGATTAACGGCGGCAGGGGGGCGATAAGAATGAGTGGCGGCAATCGCCTTACGGGCGATTAACGGCGGCAGGGGGGTGATAAGAATGAGTGGCGGCAATCGCCTTACGGGCGATAAACGGCGGCAGGGGGGCGATAAGAATGAGTGGCGGCAATCGCCTTACAGGCGATTAACGGTGGCAGGGGGGCGATAAGAATGAGTGGCGGCAATCGCCTTATGGGCGATTAAAGGCGGCAGGGAGGCGATAGAAATGAGTGGCGGTAATCGCCTTACGGGCGATTAACGGCGGCAGGGGGGCGATAAGAATGAGTGGCGGCAATCGCCTTACGGGCGATTAACGGCGGCAGGGGGGTGATAAGAATGAGTGGCGGCAATCGCCTTACGGGCGATAAACGGCGGCAGGGGGGCGATAAGAATGAGTGGCGGCAATCGCCTTACAGGCGATTAACGGTGGCAGGGGGGCGATAAGAATGAGTGGCGGCAATCGCCTTATGGGCGATTAAAGGCGGCAGGGAGGCGATAGAAATGAGTGGCGGTAATCGCCTTACGGGCGATTAACGGCGGCAGGGAGGCCATAAGAATGAGTGGCGGCAATCGCCTTACGGGCGATTAACGGCGGCAGGGAGGCCATAAGAATGAGTGGCGGCAATCGCCTTACGGGCGATTAACGGCGACAGGGGGGTGATAAGAATGAGTGGCGGCAATCGCCTTACGGGCGATAAACGGCGGCAGGGGGGCGATAAGAATGAGTGGCGGCAATCGCCTTACAGGCGATTAACGGTGGCAGGGGGGCGATAAGAATGAGTGGCGGCAATCGCCTTATGGGCGATTAAAGGCGGCAGGGAGGCGATAGAAATGAGTGGCGGTAATCGCCTTACGGGCGATTAACGGCGGCAGGGAGGCCATAAGAATGAGTGGCGGCAATCGCCTTACGGGCGATTAACGGCGGCAGGGAGACCATAAGAATGAGTGGCGGCAATCGCCTTACGGGCGATTAACGGCGACAGGGGGGTGATAAGAATGAGTGGCGGCAATCGCTTTACGGGAGATTAACGGCGGCTGGAGGGCCGTAAGAACGAGTGGCGGCAATCGCCTTACGGGCGATTAACGGCGGCTGGAGGGCCGTAAGAACGAGTGGCGGCAATCGCCTTACGGGCGATTAACGGCGGCAGGGGGGCGATAAGAATGAGTGGCGGCAATCGCCTACGGGCGATTAACGGCGGCAGGGGGGCGATAAGAATAAGTGGCGGCAATCGCCTTACGGGCGATTAACGGCGGCAGGGGGGCGATAAGAATAAGTGGCGGCAATCGCTTACGGGCGATTAACCGCGGCAGGAAGGCCGTATGAACGAGTGGAGGCAATCGCCTTACGGGCGATTAACGGCGGCAGGGGGGCGATAAGAATGAGTGGCGGCAATCGCCTTACGGGCGATTAACGGCGGCAGGGGGGCGATAAGAATGAGTGGCGGCAATCGCCTTACGGGCGATTAACGGCGGCAGGAGGGTGATAAGAATGAGTGGCGGCAATCGCTTTACGGGCGATTAACGGCGGCAGGAGGGCGATAAGAATGAGTGGCGGCAATCGCCTTACGGGCGATTAACCGCGGCAGGAAGGCCGAATGAACGAGTGGAGGTAATCGCCTTACGGGCGATTAATGGCGGCAGGGGGGTGATAAGAATGAGTGGCGGCAATCGCCTTACGGGCGATTAACGGCGGCAGGGGGGCCGTATGAACGAGTGGCGGCAATCGCCTTACGGGCGATTAACGGCGGCAGGGGGGCGATAAGAATGAGTGGCGGCAATTGCCTTTCGGGCGATTAACGGCGGCAGGGTGGCGATAAGAATGAGTGGCGGCAATCGCCTTACGGGCGATTAACGGCGGCAGGGGGGTGATAAGAATGAGTGGCGGCAATCGCCTTACGGGCGATAAACGGCGGCAGGGGGGCGATAAGAATGAGTGGCGGCAATCGCCTTACGGCCGATTAACGGCAGCAGGGAGGCCATAAGAATGAGTGGCGGCAATCGCCTTACGGGCGATTAACGGCGACAGGGGGGTGATAAGAATGAGTGGCGGCAATCGCTTTACGGGCGATTAACGGCGGCAGGGGGGCGATAAGAATGAGTGGCGGCAATCGCCTTACGGGCGATTAACGGCGGCAGGGGGGCGATAAGAATGAGTGGCGGCAATCGCCTTACGGGCGATTAACGGCGGCAGGGGGGCCGAAATAACGAGTGGCGGCAATCGCCTTATAGGCGATTAACGGCGGCAGGGGGGCGATAAGAATGAGTGGCGGCAATCGCCTTACGGGCGATTAACGGCGGCAGGGGGGGCGATAAGAATGAGTGGCGGCAATCGCCTAACGGGCGATTAACGGCGGCAGGGGGGTGATAAGAATGAGTGGCGGCAATCGCCTTACGGGCGATTAACGGCGGCAGGAGGGCCGTAAGAACGAGTGGCGGCAATCGCCTTACGGGCGATTAACGGCGGCAGGGGAGCGATAAGAATGAGTGGCGGCAATCGCCTTACGGGCGATTAACGGCGGCAGGGGGGCGATAAGAATGAGTGGCGGCAATCGCCTTACGGGCGATTAACGGCGGCAGGGGGGCGATAAGAATGAGTGGCGGCAATCGCCTTACGGGCGATTAACGGCGGCAGGGGGTGATAAGAATGAGTGGCGGCAATCGCCTTACGGGCGATTAACGGCGGCAGGAGGGCCGTAAGAACAAGTGGCGGCAATCGCCTTACGGGCGATTAACGGCGGCAGGGATGCGATAAGAATGAGTGGCGGCAATCGCCTTACGGGTGATTAACGGCGGCAGGGGGGCGCTAAGAATGAGTGGCGGCAATCGCCTTACGGGCGATTAACGGCGGCAGGGGGGCGATAAGAATGAGTGGGGGCAATCGCCTTACGGGCGATTAACGGCGGCAGGGGGGCGATAAGAATGAGTGGCGGCAATCGCCATACGGGCGATTAACCGCGGCAGGAAGGCCGTATGAACGAGTGGAGGCAATCGCCTTACGGGCGATTAACGGCGGCAAGGGGGCGATAAGAATGAGTGGCGGCAATCGCCTTACGGGCGATTAACGGCGGCAGGGGGGCCGTAAGAACGAGTGGCGGCAATCGCCTTACGGGCGATTAACAGAGGCAGGGGGGCGATAAGAATGAGTTGCGGCAATCGCCTTACGGGCGATTAACGGCGGCAGGGGGGCGATAAGAATGAGTGGCGGCAATCGCCTTACGGGCGATTAACGGCGGCAGGGGGGCGATAAGAATAAGTGGCGGCAATCGCCTTACGGGCGATTAACGGCGGCAGGGGGGCGATAAGAATGAGTGGCGGCAATCGCATACGGGCGATTAACCGCGGCAGGAAGGCAGTATGAACGAGTGGAGGCAATCGCCTTCCGGGCGATTAACGGCGGCAGGGGGGCGATAAGAATGAGTGGCGGCAATCGACTTACGGGCGATTATCGGCGGCAGGGGGGCGATAAGAATGAGTGGCGGCAATCGCCTTACGGGCGATTAACCGCGGCAGGAAGGCCGTATGAACGAGTGGAGGCAATCGTCTTACGGGCGATTAACGGCGGCAGGGGGGCGATAAGAATGAGTGGCAGCAATCGCCTTACGGGCGATTAACGGCGGCAGGGCGGTGATAAGAATGAGTGGCGGCAATCGCCTTACGGGCGATTAACGGCGGCAGGGGGGCGATAAGAATGAGTGGCGGCAATCGCCTTACGGGCGATTAACGGCGGCAGGGGGGTGATAAGAATGAGTGGCGGCAATCGCCTTACGGGCGATAAACGGCGGCAGGGGGGCGATAAGAATGAGTGGCGGCAATCGCCTTACAGGCGATTAACGGTGGCAGGGGGGCGATAAGAATGAGTGGCGGCAATCGCCTTATGGGCGATTAAAGGCGGCAGGGAGGCGATAGAAATGAGTGGCGGTAATCGCCTTACGGGCGATTAACGGCGGCAGGGAGACCATAAGAATGAGTGGCGGCAATCACCTTACGGGCGATTAACGGCGGCAGGGAGGCCATAAGAATGAGTGGCGGCAATCGCCTTACGGGCGATTAACGGCGGCAGGGAGGCCATAAGAATGAGTGGCGGCAATCGCCTTACGGGCGATTAACGGCGACAGGGGGGTGATATGAATGAGTGGCGGCAATCGCTTTACGGGAGATTAACGGCGGCTGGAGGGCCGTAAGAACGAGTGGCGGCAATCGCCTTACGGGCGATTAACGGCGGCTGGAGGGCCGTAAGAACGAGTGGCGGCAATCGCCTTACGGGCGATTAACGGCGGCAGGGGGGCGATAAGAATGAGTGGCGGCAATCGCCTTACGGGCGATTAACGGCGGCAGGGGGGTGATAAGAATGAGTGGCGGCAATCGCCTTACGGGCGATTAACGGCGGCAGGAGGGCCGTAAGAACGAGTGGCGGCAATCGCCTTACGGGCGATTAACGGCGGCAGGGGTGCGATAAGAATGAGTGGCGGCAATCGCCTTACGGGTGATTAACGGCGGCAGGGGGGCGATGAGAATGAGTGGCGGCAATCGCCTTATGGGCGATTAACCGCGGCAGGGGGGTGATAAGAATGAGTGGCGGCAATCGCCTTACGGGCGATTAACGGCGGCAGGGGGGCCGTAAGAACGAGTGGCGGCAATCGCCTTACGGGCGATTAACGGCGGCAGGGGGGCGATAAGAATGAGTGGCGGCAATCGCCTTACGGGCGATTAACGGCGGCAGGAGGGTGATATGAATGAGTGGCGGCAATCGCTTTACGGGCGATTAACGGCGGCAGGAGGGCGATGAGAATGAGTGGCAGCAATCGCCTTACGGGCGATTAACCGCGGCAGGAAGGCCGAATGAACGAGTGGAGGTAATCGCCTTACGGGCGATTAACGGCGGCAGGGGGGTGATAAGAATGAGTGGCGGCAATCGCCTTACGGGCGATTAACGGCGGCAGGGGGGCCGTAAGAACGAGTGGCGGCAATCGCCTTACGGGCGATTAACGGCGGCAGGGGGGCGATTAGAATGAGTGGCTGCAATCGCCTTACGGGCGAATAACGGCGGCAGGGGGGCGATAAGAATGAGTGGCGGCAATTGCCTTACGGGCGATTAACGGCGGCAGGGTGGCGATAAGAATGAGTGGCGGCAATCGCCTTACGGGCGATTAACGGCGGCAGGGGGGTGATAAGAATGAGTGGCGGCAATCGCCTTACGGGCGATAAACGGCGGCAGGGGGGCGATAAGAATGAGTGGCGGCAATCGCCTTACAGGCGATTAACGGTGGCAGGGGGGCGATAAGAATGAGTGGCGGCAATCGCCTTATGGGCGATTAAAGGCGGCAGGGAGGCGATAGAATGAGTGGCGGTAATCGCCTTACGGGCGATTAACGGCGGCAGGGAGGCCATAAGAATGAGTGGCGGCAATCGCCTTACGGGCGATTAACGGCGGCAGGGAGGCCATAAGAATGAGTGGCGGCAATCGCCTTACGGGCGATTAACGGCGACAGGGGGGTGATAAGAATGAGTGGCGGCAATCGCTTTACGGGAGATTAACGGCGGCAGGAGGGCCGTAAGAACGAGTGGCGGCAATCGCCTTACGGGCGATTAACGGCGGCTGGAGGGCCGTAAGAACGAGTGGCGGCAATCGCCTTACGGGCGATTAACGGCGGCAGGGGGGCGATAAGAATGAGTGGCGGCAATCGCCTTACGGGCGATTAACGGCGGCAGGGGGGCGATAAGAATGAGTGGCGGCAATCGCCTTACGGGCGATTAACGGCGGCAGGGGGGCGATAAGAATAAGTGGCGGCAATCGCCTTACGGGCGATTAACCGCGGCAGGAAGGCCGTATGAACGAGTGGCGGCAATCGCCTTACGGGCGATTAACGGCGGCAGGGGGGCGATAAGAATGAGTGGCGGCAATCGCCTTACGGGCGATTATCGGCGGCAGGGGGGCGATAAGAATGAGTGGCGGCAATCGCCTTACGGGCGATTAACGGCGGCAGGAAGGCCGTATGAACGAGTGGCGGCAATCGCCTTACGGGCGATTAACGGCGGCAGGGGGGCGATAAGAATGAGTGGCGGCAATCGCCTTACGGGCGATTAACGGCGGCAGGGGGGTGATAAGAATGAGTGGCGGCAATCGCCTTACGGGCGATTAACGGCGGCAGGGGGGCCGTAAGAACGAGTGGCGGCAATCGCCTTACGGGCGATTAACGGCGGCAGGGGTGCGATAAGAATGATTGGCGGCAATCGCCTTACGGGCGATTAACGGCGGCAGGGGGGTGATAAGAATGAGTGGCGGCAATCGCCTTACGGGCGATTAACCGTGGCAGGAAGGCCGTATGAACGAGTGGAGGCAATCGCCTTACGGGCGATTAACGGCGGCAGGGGGGCGATAAGAATGAGTGGCGGCAATCGCCTTACGGGCGATTAACGGCGGCAGGGGGGCGATAAGAATGAGTGGCGGCAATCGCCTTACGGGAGATTAACGGCGGCAGAGGGGCCGTAAGAACGAGTGGCGGCAATCGCCTTACGGGCGATTAACGGCGGCAGGGGGGCGATAAGAATGAGTGGCGGCAATCGCCTTACGGGCGATTAACGGCGGCAGGGGGGCGATAAGAATGAGTGGCGGCAATCGCCTTACGGGCGATTAACGGCGGCAGGGGGGTGATAAGAATGAGTGGCGGCAATCGCCTTACGGGCGATTAACGGCGGCAGGAGGGCCGTAAGAACGAGTGGCGGCAATCGCCTTACGGGCGATTAACGGCGGCAGGGGTGCGATAAGAATGAGTGGCGGCAATCGCCTTACGGGTGATTAACGGCGGCAGGGGGGCGATAAGAATGAGTGGCGGCAATCGCCTTACGGGCGATTAACGGCGGCAGGGGGGCGATAAGAATGAGTGGCGGCAATCGCCTTACGGGCGATTAACGGCGGCAGGGGGGCGATAAGAATGAGTGGGGCAATCGCCTTACGGGCGATTAACGGCGGCAGGGGGGCGATAAGAATGAGTGGCGGCAATCGCCTTACGGGCGATTAACCGCGGCAGGGAGGCCGTATGAACGAGTGGAGGCAATCGCCTTACGGGCGATTAACGGCGGCAGGGGGGCGATAAGAATGAGTGGCGGCAATCGCCTTACGGGCGATTAACGGCGGCAGGGGGGTGATAAGAATGAGTGGCGGCAATCGCCTAACGGGCGATTAACGGCGGCAGGGGGGCCGTAAGAACGAGTGGCGGCAATCGCCTTACGGGCGATTAACGGAGGCAGGGGGGCGATAAGAATGAGTGGCGGCAATCGCCTTACGGGCGATTAACGGCGGCAGGGGGGCGATAAGAATGAGTGGCGGCAATCGCCATACGGGCGATTAACCGCGGCAGGAAGGCAGTATGAACGAGTGGAGGCAATCGCCTTACGGGCGATGAACGGCGGCAGGGGGGCGATAAGAATGAGTGGCGGCAATCGACTTACGGGCGATTAACGGCGGCAGGGGGGCGATAAGAATGAGTGGCGGCAATCGCCTTACGGGCGATTAACGGCGGCAGGGGGGCGATAAGAATGAGTGGCGGCAATCGCCTTACGGGCGATTAACGGCGGCAGGGGGGTGATAAGAATGAGTGGCGGCAATCGCCTTACGGGCGATAAACGGCGGCAGGGGGGCGATAAGAATGAGTGGCGGCAATCGCCTTACAGGCGATTAACGGTGGCAGGGGGGCGATAAGAATGAGTGGCGGCAATCGCCTTATGGGCGATTAAAGGCGGCAGGGAGGCGATAAGAATGAGTGGCGGTAATCGCCTTACGGGCGATTAACGGCGGCAGGGAGGCCATAAGAATGAGTGGCGGCAATCGCCTTACGGGCGATTAACGGCGGCAGGGAGGCCATAAGAATGAGTGGCGGCAATCGCCTTACGGGCGATTAACGGCGGCAGGGAGGCCATAAGAATGAGTGGCGGCAATCGCCTTACGGGCGATTAACGGCGGCAGGGGGGCGATATGAATGAGTGGCGGCAATCGCTTTACGGGAGATTAACGGCGGCTGGAGGGCCGTAAGAACGAGTGGCGGCAATCGCCTTACGGGCGATTAACGGCGGCTGGAGGGCCGATAAGAACGAGTGGCGGCAATCGCCTTACGGGCGATTAACGGCGGCAGGGGGGCGATAAGAATGAGTGGCGGCAATCGCCTTACGGGCGATTAACGGCGGCAGGGGGGTGATAAGAATGAGTGGCGGCAATCGCCTTACGGGCGATTAACGGCGGCAGGAGGGCCGTAAGAACGAGTGGCGGCAATCGCCTTACGGGCGATTAACGGCGGCAGGGGTGCGATAAGAATGAGTGGCGGCAATCGCCTTACGGGCGATTAACGGCGGCAGGGGGGCGATGAGAATGAGTGGCGGCAATCGCCTTATGGGCGATTAACGGCGGCAGGGGGGTGATAAGAATGAGTGGCGGCAATCGCCTTACGGGCGATTAACGGCGGCAGGGGGGCCGTAAGAACGAGTGGCGGCAATCGCCTTACGGGCGATTAACGGCGGCAGGGGGGCGATAAGAATGAGTGGCGGCAATCGCCTTACGGGCGATTAACGGCGGCAGGAGGGTGATATGAATGAGTGGCGGCAATCGCTTTACGGGCGATTAACGGCGGCAGGAGGGCGATGAGAATGAGTGGCAGCAATCGCCTTACGGGCGATTAACCGCGGCAGGAAGGCCGAATGAACGAGTGGAGGTAATCGCCTTACGGGCGATTAACGGCGGCAGGGGGGTGATAAGAATGAGTGGCGGCAATCGCCTTACGGGCGATTAACGGCGGCAGGGGGGCCGATAAGAACGAGTGGCGGCAATCGCCTTACGGGCGATTAACGGCGGCAGGGGGGCGATAAGAATGAGTGGCTGCAATCGCCTTACGGGCGAATAACGGCGGCAGGGGGGCGATAAGAATGAGTGGCGGCAATTGCCTTACGGCCGATTAACGGCGGCAGGGTGGCGATAAGAATGAGTGGCGGCAATCGCCTTACGGGCGATTAACGGCGGCAGGGGGGTGATAAGAATGAGTGGCGGCAATCGCCTTACGGGCGATAAACGGCGGCAGGGGGGCGATAAGAATGAGTGGCGGCAATCGCCTTACAGGCGATTAACGGTGGCAGGGGGGCGATAAGAATGAGTGGCGGCAATCGCCTTATGGGCGATTAAAGGCGGCAGGGAGGCGATAGAAATGAGTGGCGGTAATCGCCTTACGGGCGATTAACGGCGGCAGGGAGGCCATAAGAATGAGTGGCGGCAATCGCCTTACGGGCGATTAACGGCGGCAGGGAGGCCATAAGAATGAGTGGCGGCAATCGCCTTACGGGCGATTAACGGCGGCAGGGGGGTGATAAGAATGAGTGGCGGCAATCGCTTTACGGGAGATTAACGGCGGCAGGAGGGCCGTAAGAACGAGTGGCGGCAATCGCCTTACGGGCGATTAACGGCGGCTGGAGGGCCGTAAGAACGAGTGGCGGCAATCGCCTTACGGGCGATTAACGGCGGCAGGGGGGCGATAAGAATGAGTGGCGGCAATCGCCTTACGGGCGATTAACGGCGGCAGGGGGGCGATAAGAATGAGTGGCGGCAATCGCCTTACGGGCGATTAACGGCGGCAGGGGGGCGATAAGAATAAGTGGCGGCAATCGCTTACGGGCGATTAACCGCGGCAGGAAGGCCGTATGAACGAGTGGAGGCAATCGCCTTACGGGCGATTAACGGCGGCAGGGGGGCGATAAGAATGAGTGGCGGCAATCGACTTACGGGCGATTATCGGCGGCAGGGGGGCTATAAGAATGAGTGGCGGCAATCGCCTTACGGGCGATTAACCGCGGCAGGAAGGCCGTATGAACGAGTGGAGGCAATCGTCTTACGGGCGATTAACGGCGGCAGGGGGGCGATAAGAATGAGTGGCGGCAATCGCCTTACGGGCGATTAACGGCGGCAGGGCGGTGATAAGAATGAGTGGCGGCAATCGCCTTACGGGCGATTAACGGCGGCAGGGGGGTGATAAGAATGAGTGGCGGCAATCGCCTTATGGGCGATTAACGGCGGCAGGAAGGCCGTATGAACGAGTGGAGGCAATCGCCTTACGGGCGATTAACGGCGGCAGGGGGGCGATAAGAATGAGTGGCGGCAATCGCCTTACGGGCGATTAACGGCGGCAGGGGGGCGATAAGAATGAGTGGCGGCAATCGCCTTACGGGCGATTAACGGCGGCAGGGGGCCGTAAGAACGAGTGGCGGCAATCGCCTTACGGGCGATTAACGGCGGCAGGGGGGCGATAAGAATGAGTGGCGGCAATCGCCTTACGGGCGATTAACGGCGGCAGGGGGGCGATAAGAATGAGTGGCGGCAATCGCCTTACGGGCGATTAACGGCGGCAGGGGGGCGATAAGAATGAGTGGCGGCAATCGCCTTACGGGCGATTAACGGCGGCAGGGGGGCGATAAGAATGAGTGGCGGCAATCGCCTTACGGGCGATTAACGGCGGCAGGGGGGCGATAAGAATGAGTGGCGGCAATCGCCTTACGGGCGATTAACGGCGGCAGGAGGGCCGTATGAACGAGTGGCGGCAATCGCCTTACGGGCGATTAACGGCGGCAAGGGGGCGATAAGAATGAGTGGCGGCAATCGCCTTACGGGCGATTAACGGCGGCAGGGGGGCGATAAGAATGAGTGGCGGCAATCGCCTAACGGGCGATTAACGGCGGCAGGGGGGCCGTAAGAACGAGTGGCGGCAATCGCCTTACGGGCGATTAACAGAGGCAGGGGGGCGATAAGAATGAGTTGCGGCAATCGCCTTACGGGCGATTAACGGCGGCAGGGGGGCGATAAGAATGAGTGGCGGCAATCGCATACGGGCGATTAACCGCGGCAGGAAGGCAGTATGAACGAGTGGAGGCAATCGCCTTACGGGCGATGAACGGCGGCAGGGGGGCGATAAGAATGAGTGGCGGCAATCGACTTACGGGCGATTATCGGCGGCAGGGGGGCGATAAGAATGAGTGGCGGCAATCGCATACGGGCGATTAACCGCGGCAGGAAGGCAGTATGAACGAGTGGAGGCAATCGCCTTACGGGCGATTAACGGCGGCAGGGGGGCGATAAGAATGAGTGGCGGCAATCGACTTACGGGCGATTATCGGCGGCAGGGGGGCCATAAGAATGAGTGGCGGCAATCGCCTTACGGGCGATTAACCGCGGCAGGAAGGCCGTATGAATGAGTGGCGGCAATCGCCTTACGGGCGATTAACGGCGACAGGGGGGTGATATGAATGAGTGGCGGCAATCGCTTTACGGGAGATTAACGGCGGCTGGAGGGCCGTAAGAACGAGTGGCGGCAATCGCCTTACGGGCGATTAACGGCGGCTGGAGGGCCGTAAGAACGAGTGGCGGCAATCGCCTTACGGGCGATTAACGGCGGCAGGGGGGCGATAAGAATGAGTGGCGGCAATCGCCTTACGGGCGATTAACGGCGGCAGGGGGGTGATAAGAATGAGTGGCGGCAATCGCCTTACGGGCGATTAACGGCGGCAGGAGGGCCGTAAGAACGAGTGGCGGCAATCGCCTTACGGGCGATTAACGGCGGCAGGGGTGCGATAAGAATGAGTGGCGGCAATCGCCTTACGGGTGATTAACGGCGGCAGGGGGGCGATGAGAATGAGTGGCGGCAATCGCCTTATGGGCGATTAACCGCGGCAGGGGGGTGATAAGAATGAGTGGCGGCAATCGCCTTACGGGCGATTAACGGCGGCAGGGGGGCCGTAAGAACGAGTGGCGGCAATCGCCTTACGGGCGATTAACGGCGGCAGGGGGGCGATAAGAATGAGTGGCGGCAATCGCCTTACGGGCGATTAACGGCGGCAGGAGGGTGATATGAATGAGTGGCGGCAATCGCTTTCCGGGCGATTAACGGCGGCAGGAGGGCGATGAGAATGAGTGGCAGCAATCGCCTTACGGGCGATTAACCGCGGCAGGAAGGCCGAATGAACGAGTGGAGGTAATCGCCTTACGGGCGATTAACGGCGGCAGGGGGGTGATAAGAATGAGTGGCGGCAATCGCCTTACGGGCGATTAACGGCGGCAGGGGGGCCGTAAGAACGAGTGGCGGCAATCGCCTTACGGGCGATTAACGGCGGCAGGGGGGCGATTAGAATGAGTGGCTGCAATCGCCTTACGGGCGAATAACGGCGGCAGGGGGGCGATAAGAATGAGTGGCGGCAATTGCCTTACGGCCGATTAACGGCGGCAGGGTGGCGATAAGAATGAGTGGCGGCAATCGCCTTACGGGCGATTAACGGCGGCAGGGGGGTGATAAGAATGAGTGGCGGCAATCGCCTTACGGGCGATAAACGGCGGCAGGGGGGCGATAAGAATGAGTGGCGGCAATCGCCTTACAGGCGATTAACGGTGGCAGGGGGGCGATAAGAATGAGTGGCGGCAATCGCCTTATGGGCGATTAAAGGCGGCAGGGAGGCGATAGAAATGAGTGGCGGTAATCGCCTTACGGGCGATTAACGGCGGCAGGGAGGCCATAAGAATGAGTGGCGGCAATCGCCTTACGGGCGATTAACGGCGGCAGGGAGGCCATAAGAATGAGTGGCGGCAATCGCCTTACGGGCGATTAACGGCGACAGGGGGGTGATAAGAATGAGTGGCGGCAATCGCTTTACGGGAGATTAACGGCGGCTGGAGGGCCGTAAGAACGAGTGGCGGCAATCGCCTTACGGGCGATTAACGGCGGCTGGAGGGCCGTAAGAACGAGTGGCGGCAATCGCCTTACGGGCGATTAACGGCGGCAGGGGGGCGATAAGAATGAGTGGCGGCAATCGCCTTACGGGCGATTAACGGCGGCAGGGGGGCGATAAGAATGAGTGGCGGCAATCGCCTTACGGGCGATTAACGGCGGCAGGGGGGCGATAAGAATAAGTGGCGGCAATCGCTTACGGGCGATTAACCGCGGCAGGAAGGCCGTATGAACGAGTGGAGGCAATCGCCTTACGGGCGATTAACGGCGGCAGGGGGGCGATAAGAATGAGTGGCGGCAATCGACTTACGGGCGATTATCGGCGGCAGGGGGGCTATAAGAATGAGTGGCGGCAATCGCCTTACGGGCGATTAACCGCGGCAGGAAGGCCGTATGAACGAGTGGAGGCAATCGTCTTACGGGCGATTAACGGCGGCAGGGGGGCGATAAGAATGAGTGGCGGCAATCGCCTTACGGGCGATTAAAGGCGGCAGGGCGGTGATAAGAATGAGTGGCGGCAATCGCCTTACGGGCGATTAACGGCGGCAGGGGGGCCGTAAGAACGAGTGGCGGCAATCGCCTTACGGGCGATTAACGGCGGCAGGGGTGCGATAAGAATGATTGGCGGCAATCGCCTTACGGGCGATTAACCGCGGCAAGGGGGGTGATAAGAATGAGTGGCTGCAATCGCCTTATGGGCGATTAACCGTGGCAGGAAGGCCGTATGAACGAGTGGAGGCAATCGCCTTACGGGCGATTAACGGCGGCAGGGGGGCGATAAGAATGAGTGGCGGCAATCGCCTTACGGGCGATTAACGGCGGCAGGGGGGCGATAAGAATGAGTGGCGGCAATCGCCTTACGGGAGATTAACGGCGGCAGAGGGGCCGTAATAACGAGTGGCGGCAATCGCCTTACGGGCGATTAACGGCGGCAGGGGGGCGATAAGAATGAGTGGCGGCAATCGCCTTACGGGCGATTAACGGCGGCAGGGGGGCGATAAGAATGAGTGGCGGCAATCGCCTTACGGGCGATTAACGGCGGCAGGGGGGTGATAAGAATGAGTGGCGGCAATCGCCTTACGGGCGATTAACGGCGGCAGGAGGGCCGTAAGAACGAGTGGCGGCAATCGCCTTACGGGCGATTAACGGCGGCAGGGGTGCGATAAGAATGAGTGGCGGCAATCGCCTTACGGGTGATTAACGGCGGCAGGGGGGCGATAAGAATGAGTGGCGGCAATCGCCTTACGGGCGATTAACGGCGGCAGGGGGGCGATAAGAATGAGTGGCGGCAATCGCCTTACGGGCGATTAACGGCGGCAGGGGGGCGATAAGAATGAGTGGGGGCAATCGCCTTACGGGCGATTAACGGCGGCAGGGGGGCGATAAGAATGAGTGGCGGCAATCGCCTTACGGGCGATTAACCGCGGCAGGAAGGCCGTATGAACGAGTGGAGGCAATCGCCTTACGGGCGATTAACGGCGGCAAGGGGGCGATAAGAATGAGTGGCGGCAATCGCCTTACGGGCGATTAACGGCGGCAGGGGGGTGATAAGAATGAGTGGCGGCAATCGCCTAACGGGCGATTAACGGCGGCAGGGGGGCCGTAAGAACGAGTGGCGGCAATCGCCTTACGGGCGATTAACAGAGGCAGGGGGGCGATAAGAATGAGTTGCGGCAATCGCCTTACGGGCGATTAACGGCGGCAGGGGGGCGATAAGAATGAGTGGCGGCAATCGCCATACGGGCGATTAACGGCGGCAGGAAGGCAGTATGAACGAGTGGAGGCAATCGCCTTACGGGCGATGAACGGCGGCAGGGGGGCGATAAGAATGAGTGGCGGCAATCGACTTACGGGCGATTATCGGCGGCAGGGGGGCGATAAGAATGAGTGGCGGCAATCGCATACGGGCGATTAACCGCGGCAGGAAGGCAGTATGAACGAGTGGAGGCAATCGCCTTACGGGCGATTAACGGCGGCAGGGGGGCGATAAGAATGAGTGGCGGCAATCGACTTACGGGCGATTATCGGCGGCAGGGGGGCGATAAGAATGAGTGGCGGCAATCGCCTTACGGGCGATTAACCGCGGCAGGAAGGCCGTATGAACGAGTGGAGGCAATCGCCTTACGGGCGATTAACGGCGGCAGGGGGGGCGATAAGAATGAGTGGCGGCAATCGCCTTACGGGCGATTAACGGCGGCAGGGGGGCGATAAGAATGAGTGGCGGCAATCGCCTTACGGGCGATTAACGGCGGCAGGGGGGTGATAAGAATGAGTGGCGGCAATCGCCTTACGGGCGATTAACGGCGGCAGGAGGGCCGTAAGAACGAGTGGCGGCAATCGCCTTACGGGCGATTAACGGCGGCAGGGGGGCGATAAGAATGAGTGGCGGCAATCGCCTTACGGGTGATTAACGGCGGCAGGGGGGCGATAAGAATGAGTGGCGGCAATCGCCTTACGGGCGATTAACGGCGGCAGGGGGGCGATAAGAATGAGTGGCGGCAATCGCCTTACGGGCGATTAACGGCGGCAGGGGGGCGATAAGAATGAGTGGGGGCAATCGCCTTACGGGCGATTAACGGCGGCAGGGGGGCGATAAGAATGAGTGGCGGCAATCGCCTTACGGGCGATTAACCGCGGCAGGAAGGCCGTATGAACGAGTGGAGGCAATCGCCTTACGGGCGATTAACGGCGGCAGGGGGGCGATAAGAATGAGTGGCGGCAATCGCCTTACGGGCGATTAACGGCGGCAGGGGGGTGATAAGAATGAGTGGCGGCAATCGCCTAACGGGCGATTAACGGCGGCAGGGGGGCCGTAAGAACGAGTGGCGGCAATCGCCTTACGGGCGATTAACAGAGGCAGGGGGGCGATAAGAATGAGTTGCGGCAATCGCCTTACGGGCGATTAACGGCGGCAGGGGGGCGATAAGAATGAGTGGCGGCAATCGCATACGGGCGATTAACCGCGGCAGGAAGGCAGTATGAACGAGTGGAGGCAATCGCCTTACGGGCGATGAACGGCGGCAGGGGGGCGATAAGAATGAGTGGCGGCAATCGACTTACGGGCGATTATCGGCGGCAGGGGGGCGATAAGAATGAGTGGCGGCAATCGCATACGGGCGATTAACCGCGGCAGGAAGGCAGTATGAACGAGTGGAGGCAATCGCCTTACGGGCGATTAACGGCGGCAGGGGGGCGATAAGAATGAGTGGCGGCAATCGACTT
Organism: Homarus gammarus; assembly: GCA_958450375.1. Taxonomy (NCBI): domain Eukaryota; kingdom Metazoa; phylum Arthropoda; class Malacostraca; order Decapoda; family Nephropidae; genus Homarus; species Homarus gammarus. Next base: position 1,547,503 of record CAUDMG010002191.1, on the reverse strand, counting down.
ACGGGCGATTATCGGCGGCAGGGGGGCGATAAGAATGAGTGGCGGCAATCGCCTTACGGGCGATTAACCGCGGCAGGAAGGCCGTATGAACGAGTGGAGGCAATCGCCTTACCGGCGATTAACGGCGGCAGGGGGGGCGATAAGAATGAGTGGCGGCAATCGCCTTACGGGCGATTAACGGCGGCAGGGGGGCGATAAGAATGAGTGGCGGCAATCGCCTTACAGGCGATTAACGGCGGCAGGGGGGTGATAAGAATGAGTGGCGGCAATCGCCTTACGGGCGATTAACGGCGGCAGGAGGGCCGTAAGAACGAGTGGCGGCAATCGCCTTACGGGCGATTAACGGCGGCAGGGGGGCGATAAGAATGAGTGGCGGCAATCGCCTTACGGGTGATTAACGGCGGCAGGGGGGCGATAAGAATGAGTGGCGGCAATCGCCTTACGGGCGATTAACGGCGGCAGGGGGGCGATAAGAATGAGTGGCGGCAATCGCCTTACGGGCGATTAACGGCGGCAGGGGGGCGATAAGAATGAGTGGGGGCAATCGCCTTACGGGCGATTAACGGCGGCAGGGGGGCGATAAGAATGAGTGGCGGCAATCGCCTTACGGGCGATTAACGGCGGCAGGAAGGCCGTATGAACGAGTGGCGGCAATCGCCTTACGGGCGATTAACGGCGGCAGGGGGCGATAAGAATGAGTGGCGGCAATCGCCTTACGGGCGATTAACGGCGGCAGGGGGGCGATAAGAATGAGTGGCGGCAATCGCCTAACGGGCGATTAACGGCGGCAGGGGGGCCGTAAGAACGAGTGGCGGCAATCGCCTTACGGGCGATTAACGGCGGCAGGGGGGCGATAAGAATGAGTGGCGGCAATCGCCTTACGGGCGATTAACGGCGGCAGGGGGGCGATAAGAATGAGTGGCGGCAATCGCATACGGGCGATTAACCGCGGCAGGAAGGCAGTATGAACGAGTGGAGGCAATCGCCTTACGGGCGATGAACGGCGGCAGGGGGGCGATAAGAATGAGTGGCGGCAATCGACTTACGGGCGATTATCGGCGGCAGGGGGGCGATAAGAATGAGTGGCGGCAATCGCCTTACGGGCGATTAACCGCGGCAGGAGGGCCGTAAGAACGAGTGGAGGCAATCGCCTTACGGGCGATTAACGGCGGCAGGGGGGCGATAAGAATGAGTGGCGGCAATCGACTTACGGGCGATTATCGGCGGCAGGGGGGCGATAAGAATGAGTGGCGGCAATCGCCTTACGGGCGATTAACCGCGGCAGGAGGCCGTATGAACGAGTGGAGGCAATCGCCTTACGGGCGATTAACGGCGGCAGGGGGGCGATAAGAATGAGTGGCGGCAATCGCCTTACGGGCGATTAACGGCACAGGGGGGCGATAAGAATGAGTGGCGGCAATCGCCTTACGGGCGATTAACGGCGGCAGGGGGGCGATAAGAATGAGTGGCGGCAATCGCCTTACGGGCGATTAACGGCGGCAGGGGGGCGATAAGAATAAGTGGCGGCAATCGCCTTACGGGCGATTAACGGCGGCAGGGGGGCGATAAGAATGAGTGGCGGCAATCGCCTTACGGGCGATTAACGGCGGCAGGGGGGCCGTAAGAACGAGTGGCGGCAATCGCCTTACGGGCGATTAACGGCGGCAGGGGGGCGATAAGAATGAGTGGCGGCAATCGCCTTACGGGCGATTAACGGCGGCAGGGGGGCGATAAGAATGAGTGGCGGCAATCGCCTTACGGGCGATTAACGGCGGCAGGGGGGCGGTAAGAATGAGTGGCGGCAATCGCCTTACGGGCGATTAACGGCGGCAGTGGGGCGATAAGAATGAGTGGCGGCAATCGCTTACGGGCGATTAACCGCGGCAGGAAGGCCGTATGAACGAGTGGAGGCAATCGCCTTACGGCGATTAACGGCGGCAGGGGGGCGATAAGAATGAGTGGCGGCAATCGCCTTATGGGCGATTAACGGCGGCATGTGTACCAGAGTGCGTTGGGTGCACGTGTACCGAAGTGTTCTTGGGTGCACGTGTACCGAAGTGCTCTTGGGTGCATGTGTACCGAAGTGCTCTTGAGTGCATGTGTACCGAAATACCCTTGGGTGCATGTGTACCGAAGTGCTCTTGGGTGCACGTGTACCGAAGGGCTCTTGGGTGCACGTGCACCGAAGTGCTCTTGGGTGCATATGTACCAGAGTGCATTGGGTGCATGTGTACCGATGCGCTCTTGGGTTCATGTGTACGGAAGTGCTCTTCGGTGCACGTGTACCGGAGTGCTCTTGGGTGCATGTGTACCGAAATGCTCGTGGGTGCATGTGTACCGAAGTGCTCTTGGGTGCATGTGTACCGAAGTGCTCTTGGGTGCATGTGTACCGAAGTGCTGTTGGGTGCATGTGTACCAGAGTACGTTGGGTGCACGTGTACCGAAGTGCTCTTGGGTGCATGTGTACCGAAACACTCTTGGGTGCATGTGTACCGAAGTGCTCTTGGGTGCATGTGTACCGAAGTGCTCTTGGGTGCACGTGTACCGAAGTGCTCTTGGGTGCATGTGTACCAGAGTACTTTGGGTGCACGTGTACCGAAGTGCTCTTGAGTGCATGTGTACCGAAATACTCTTGGGTGCATGTGTACCGAAGTGCTCTTGGGTGCACGTGTACCGAAGTGCTCTTGGGTGCACGTGCACCGAAGTGCTCTTGGGTGCATATGTACCAGAGTGCATTGGGTGCATATGTACCAGAGTGCGTTGGGTGCACGTGTACTGAAGTGTTCTTGGGTGCATGTGTACCGAAGTGCTCTTGGGTGCATGTGTACCGAAGTGCTCTTGGGTGCATGCGTACCGAAATGCTCATGGGTGCATGCGTACAGAAGTGCTCTTGGGTGCACGTGTACCGAAGTGCTCTTGGGTGCATGTGTACCGAAGTGCTCTTGGGTGCATGTGTACCGAAGTGCTCTTGGGTGCATGTGTACCAGAGTGCGTTGGGTGCACGTGTACCGAAGTGCTCTTGGGTGCATGTGTACCGAAGTGCTCTTGGGTGCATGTGTACCGAAGTGCTCTTGGGTGCATGTGTACCGAAGTGCTCTTGGGTGCATGTGTACCGAAGTGCTCTTGGGTGCATGTGTACCGAAGTGCTCTTGGGTGCATGTGTACCGAAGTGCTCTTGGGTGCATGTGTACCGAAGTGCTCTTGGGTGCATGTGTACCAGAAGTGCTCTTGGGTGCATGTGTACCGAAGTGCTCTTGGGTGCATGTGTACCGAAGTGCTCTTGGGTGCATGTGTACCGAAATGCTCTTGGGTGCATGTGTACCGAAATGCTCTTGGGTGCATGTGTACTAAAGTGCTCTTGGGTGCACGTGTACCAAAGTGCTCTTGGGTGCACGTGTACCGAAGTGCTCTTCGGTGCATGTGTACCGATGCGCTCTTGGGTGCATGTGTACGGAAGTGCTCTTCGGTGCATGTGTACCGAAGTACTCTTGGGTGCACGTGTACCGAAGTGCTCTTGGGTGCATGTGTACCGAAGTGCTCTTGGGTGCATGTGTACCGAAGTGCTCTTGGGTGCACGTGTACCGAAGTGCTCTTGGGTGCACGTGTACCGAAGTGCTCTTGGGTGCATGTGTACCGAAGTGCTCTTGGGTGCATGTGTACCGAAGTGCTCTTGGGTGCACGTGTACCGAAGTGCTCTTGGGTGCATGTGTACCGAAGTGCTCTTGGGTGCATGTGTACCGAAGTGCTCTTGGGTGCATGTGTACCGAAGTGCTCTTGGGTGCATGTGTACCGAAGTGCTCTTGGGTGCATGTGTACCAGAGTGCTCTTGGGTGCATGTGTACCGAAGTGCTCTTGGGTGCATGTGTACCGAAGTGCTCTTGGGTGCATGTGTACCGAAGTGCTCTTGGGTGCATGTGTACCAGAGTGCGTTGGGTGCACGTGTACCGAAGTGCTCTTGGGTGCATGTGTACCGAAGTGCTCTTGGGTGCAAGTGTACCGAAGTGCTCTTGGGTGCATGTGTACCGAAGTGCTCTTGGGTGCACGTGTACCGAAGTGCTCTTGGGTGCATGTGTACAGAAGTGCTCTTGGGTGCATGTGTACCGAAGTGCTCTTGGGTGCATGTGTACCAAGTGCTCTTGGGTGCATGTGTACCGAAGTGCTCTTGGGTGCATGTGTACCGAAGTGCTCTTGGGTGCATGTGTACCGAAGTGCTCTTGGGTGCATGTGTACCGAAGTGCTCTTGGGTGCATGTGTACCGAAGTGCTCTTGGGTGCATGTGTACCGAAGTGCTCTTGGGTGCATGTGTACCGAAGTGCTCTTGGGTGCATGTGTACCAGAGTACTCTTGGGTGCACGTGTACCGAAGTGCTCTTGGGTGCATGTGTACCGAAGCGCTCTTGGGTGCATGTGTACCGAAGTGCTCTTGGGTGCATGTGTACCGAAGTGCTCTTGGGTGCATGTGTACCGAAGTGCTCTTGGGTGCATGTGTACCGAAGTGCTCTTGGGTGCATGTGTACGAAGTGCTCTTGGGTGCACGTGTACCGAAGTGCTCTTGGGTGCACGTGTACCGAAGTGCTCTTGGGTGCATGTGTACCGATGCGCTCTTGGGTGCATGTGTACGGAAGTGCTCTTCGGTGCACGTGTACCGAAGTGCTCTTGGGTGCATGTGTACCGAAGTGCTCGTGGGTGCATGTGTACCGAAGTGCTCTTGGGTGCATGTGTACCGAAGTGCTCTTGGGTGCACGTGTACCGAAGTGCTCTTGGGTGCATGTGTACCAGAGTACGTTGGGTGCATGTGTACCGAAGTGCTCTTGGGTGCATGTGTACCGAAGTGCTCTTGGGTGCACGTGTACCGAAGTGCTCTTGGGTGCATGTGTACCGAAGTGCTATTGGGTGCATGTGTACCGAATGCTCTTGGGTGCATGTGTACAGAAGTGCTCTTGGGTGCACGTGTACCGAAGTGCTCTTGGGTGCATGTGTACCGAAGTGCTCTTGGGTGCATGTGTACCGAAGTGCTCTTGGGTGCATGTGTACCGAAGTGCTCTTGGGTGCATGTGTACCGAAGTGCTCTTGGGTGCACGTGTACCGAAGTGCTCTTGGGTGCATGTGTACCGAAGTGCTCTTGGGTGCATGTGTACCGAAGTGCTCTTGGGTGCATGTGTACCAGAGTACTTTGGGTGCACGTGTACCGAAGTGCTCTTGAGTGCATGTGTACCGAAATACTCTTGGGTGCATGTGTACCGAAGTGCTCTTGGGTGCACGTGTACCGAAGTGCTCTTGGGTGCACGTGCACCGAAGTGCTCTTGGGTGCATATGTACCAGAGTGCATTGGGTGCATATGTACCAGAGTGCGTTGGGTGCACGTGTACTGAAGTGTTCTTGGGTGCATGTGTACCGAAGTGCTCTTGGGTGCATGTGTACCGAAGTGCTCTTGGGTGCATGCGTACAGAAGTGCTCTTGGGTGCACGTGTACCGAAGTGCTCTTGGGTGCATGTGTACCGAAGTGCTCTTGGGTGCATGTGTACCGAAGTGCTCTTGGGTGCATGTGTACCGAAGTGCTCTTGGGTGCATGTGTACCGAAGTGCTCTTGGGTGCATGTGTACCGAAGTGCTCTTGGGTGCATGTGTACCGAAGTGCTCTTGGGTGCATGTGTACCGAAGTGCTCTTGGGTGCATGTGTACCGAAGTGCTCTTGGGTGCATGTGTACCGAAGTGCTCTTGGGTGCATGTGTACCAAAGTGCTCTTGGGTGCATGTGTACCGAAGTGCTCTTGGGTGCATGTGTACCGAAGTGCTCTTGGGTGCATGTGTACCGAAATGCTCTTGGGTGCATGTGTACCGAAATATTCTTGGGTGCATGTGTACTAAAGTGCTCTTGGGTGCACGTGTACCAAACTCCTCTTGGGTGCACGTGTACGGAAGTGCTCTCCGGTGCATGTGTACCGATGCGCTCTTGGGTGCATGTGTACGGAAGTGCTCTTCGGTGCATGTGTACCGAAGTGCACTTGGGTGCATGTGTACCGAAGTGCTCTTGGGTGCATGTGTACCAGAGTACTTTCGGTGCACGTGCACCGAAGTGCTCTTGAGTGCATGTGTACCGAAATACTCTTGGGTGCATGTGTACCGAAGTGCTCTTGGGTGCACGTGTACCGAAGTGCTCTTGGGTGCACGTGTACCGAAGTGCTCTTGGGTGCATATGTACCAGAGTGCATTGGGTGCATATGTACCAGAGTGCGTTGGGTGCACGTGTACCGAAGTGTTCTTGGGTGCATGTGTACCGAAGTGCTCTTGGGTGCATGTGTACCGAAATGCGCATGGGTGCATGTGTACAGAAGTGCTCTTGGGTGCACGTGTACCGAAGTGCTCTTGGGTGCATGTGTACCGAAGTGCTCTTGGGTGCATGTGTACCGAAGTGCTCTTGCATGCATGTGTACCAGAGTGCGTTGGGTGCACGTGAACCGAAGTGCTCTTGGGTGCATGTGTACCGAAGTGCTCTTGGGTGCATGTGTACCGAAGTGCTCTTGGGTGCATGTGTACCGAAATGCTCTTGGGTGCATGTGTACCGAAATGCGCATGGGTGCATGTGTACAGAAGTGCTCTTGGGTGCACGTGTACCGAAGTGCTCTTGGGTGCACGTGTACCGAAGTGCTCTTGGGTGCATGTGTACCGAAGTGCACTTGGGTGCATGTGTACCGAAGTGCTCTTGGGTGCATGTGTACCAGAGTACTTTGGGTGCACGTGCACCGAAGTGCTCTTGAGTGCATGTGTACCGAAATACTCTTGGGTGCATGTGTACCGAAGTGCTCTTGGGTGCACGTGTACCGAAGTGCTCTTGGGTGCACGTGTACCGAAGTGCTCTTGGGTGCATATGTACCAGAGTGCATTGGGTGCATATGTACCAGAGTGCGTTGGGTGCACGTGTACCGAAGTGTTCTTGGGTGTATTTGTACCGAAGTGCTCTTGGGTGCATGTGTACCGAAATGCGCATGGGTGCATGTGTACAGAAGTGCTCTTGGGTGCACGTGTACCGAAGTGTTCTTGGGTGCACGTGTACCGAAGTGCTCTTGGGTGCATGTGTACCGAAGTGCTCTTGGATGCATGTGTACCAGAGTGCGTTGGGTGCACGTGAACCGAAGTGCTCTTGGGTGCACGTGTACCGAAGTGCTCTTGGGTGCATGTGTACCGAAGTGCTCTTGGGTGCATGTGTACCGAAGTGCTCTTGGGTGCATGTGTACCAGAGTACGTTGGGTGCACGTGTACCGAAGTGCTCTTGGGTGCCGAAACACTCTTGGGTGCATGTGTACCGAAGTGCTCTTGGGTGCATGTGTACCAGAGTACGTTGGGTGCACGTTGTACCGAAGTGCTCGTGGGTGCATGTGTACAGAAGTGCTCTTGGGTGCATGTGTACCGAAGTGCTCTTGGGTGCATGTGTACCGAAATGTTCTTGGGTGCATGTGTACCGAAATATTCTTGGGTGCATGTGTACTAAAGTGCTCTTGGGTGCACGTGTACCGAAGTGCTCTTGGGTGCACGTGTACCGAAGTGCTCTTGGGTGCACGTGTACCGATGCGCTCTTGGGTGCATGTGTACGGAAGTGCTCTTCGGTGCACGTGTACCGAAGTGCTCTTGGGTGCATGTGTACCGAAGTGCTCGTGGGTGCATGTGTACCGAAGTGCTCTTGGGTGCATGTGTACAGTAGTGCTCTTGGGTGCATGTGTACCGAAGTGATCTTGGGTGCACGTGTACCAGAGTACGTTGGGTGCACGTGTACCGAAGTGCTCTTGGGTGCACGTGTACGGAAGTGCTCTTGGGTGCACGTGTACCGAAGTGCTCTTGGGTGCATGTGTACCGAAACACTCTTGGGTGCATGTGTACCGAAGTGCTCTTGGGTGCACGTGTACGGAAGTGCTCTTGGGTACACGTGTACCGAAGTGCTCTTGGGTGCACGTGTACCAGAGTACATTGGGTGCACGTGTACCGAAGTGCTCTTGGGTGCATGTGTACCGAAATACTTTTGGGTGCATGAGTACCGAAGTGCTCTTGGGTGCACGTGTACCGAAGTGCTCTTGGGTGCATGTGTACCGAAGTGCTCTTGGGTGCACGTGTACCGAAGTGCTCTTGGGTGCATATGTACCAAGGTGCGTTGGGTGCAGATGTACCAGAGTGCGTTGGGTGCACGTGTACCGAAGTATTCTTGAGTGCATGTGTACCGAAATGCTCCTGGGTGCATGTGTACAGAAGTGCTCTTGGGTGCACGTGTACCGAAGTGCTCTTGGGTGCATGTGTACCGAAGTGCTCTTGGGTGCATGTGTACCGAAGTGCTCTTGGGTGCATGTGTACCAGAGTGCGTTGGGTGAACGTGAACAGAAGTGCTCTTGGGTGCATGTGTACCGAAGTGCTCTTGGGTGCATGTGTACCGAAGTGCTCTTGGGTGCATGTGTACCGAAGTGCTCTTGGGTGCATGTGTACCAGAGTGCGTTGGGTGCAGGTGTACCGAAGTGCTCTTGGGTGCATGTGGACCGAAGTGCTCTTGGGTGCATGTGTACCGAAGTGCTCTTGGGTGCATGTGTACCAGAGTGCATTGGGTGTACGTGAACCGAAGTGCTCTTGGGTGCATGTGTACAGAAGTGCTCTTGGGTGCATGTGTACCGAAATGCTCTTGGGTGCATGTGTACCAAAGTGCTCTTGGGTGCATGTGTACCGAAGTGCTCTTGGGTGCATGTGTACCGAAGTGCTCTTGGGTGCATGTGTACCGAAATGCTCTTGGGTGCATGTGTACCGAAATATTCTTGGGTGCATGTGTACTAAAGTGCTCTTGGGTGCACGTGTACCAAATTCCTCTTGGAGGCACGTGTACCAAAGTGCTCTTGGGTGCATGTGCACCAGAGTGCATTGGGTGTACGTGAACCGAAGTGCTCTTGGGTGCATGTGTACCGAAATGCTCTTGGGTGCTGTGTACCGAAGTGCTCTTGGGTGCATGTGTACCGAAGTGCTCTTGGGTGCATGTGTACCGAAGTGCTCTTGGGTGCATGTTTACCGAAGTGCTCTTGGGTGCATGTGTACCGAAGTGCTCTTGGGTGCATGTGTACCAGAGTGCATTGGGTGTACGTGAACCGAAGTGCTCTTGGGTGCATCTGTACAGAAGTGCTCTTGGGTGCGTGTGTACCGAAATGCTCTTGGGTGCATGTGTACCAAAGTGCTCTTGGGTGCATGTGTACCGAAGTGCTCTTCGGTGCATGTGTACCGAAGTGCTCTTGGGTGCATGTGTACCGAAGTGCTCTTGGGTGCATGTGTACCGAAATGCTCTTGGGTGCATGTGTACCGAAATATTCTTGGGTGCATGTGTACTAAAGTGCTCTTGGGTGCACGTGTACCAAACTCCTCTTGGGTGCACGTGTACGGAAGTGCTCTCCGGTGCATGTGTTCCGATGCGCTCTTGGGTGCATGTGTACGGAAGTGCTCTTCGGTGCATGTGTACCGAAGTGCACTTGGGTGCATGTGTACCGAAGTGCTCTTGGGTGCATGTGTACCAGAGTACTTTCGGTGCACGTGCACCGAAGTGCTCTTGAGTGCATGTGTACCGAAATACTCTTGGGTGCATGTGTACCGAAGTGCTCTTGGGTGCACGTGTACCGAAGTGCTCTTGGGTGCACGTGTACCGAAGTGCTCTTGGGTGCATATGTACCAGAGTGCATTGGGTGCATATGTACCAGAGTGCGTTGGGTGCACGTGTACCGAAGTGTTCTTGGGTGCATGTGTACCGAAGTGCTCTTGGGTGCATGTGTACCGAAATGCGCATGGGTGCATGTGTACAGAAGTGCTCTTGGGTGCACGTGTACCGAAGTGCTCTTGGGTGCACGTGTACCGAAGTGCTCTTGGGTGCATGTGTACCGAAGTGCTCTTGGATGCATGTGTACCAGAGTGCGTTGGGTGCACGTGAACCGAAGTGCTCTTGGGTGCACGTGAACCGAAGTGCTCTTGGGTGCATGTGTACCGAAGTGCTCTTGGGTGCATGTGTACCGAAGTGCTCTTGGGTGCATGTGTACCAGAGTACGTTGGGTGCACGTGTACCGAAGTGCTCTTGGGTGCCGAAACACTCTTGGGTGCATGTGTACCGAAGTGCTCTTGGGTGCATGTGTACCAGAGTACGTTGGGTGCACGTTGTACCGAAGTGCTCGTGGGTGCATGTGTACAGAAGTGCTCTTGGGTGCATGTGTACCTTAGTGCTCTTGGGTGCATGTGTCCCGAAATGTTCTTGGGTGCATGTGTACCGAAATATTCTTGGGTGCATGTGTACTAAAGTGCTCTTGGGTGCACGTGTACCGAAGTGCTCTTGGGTGCACGTGTACCGATGCGCTCTTGGGTGCATGTGTACGGAAGTGCTCTTCGGTGCACGTGTACCTAAGTGCTCTTGGGTGCATGTGTACCGAAGTGCTCGTGGGTGCATGTGTACCGAAGTGCTCTTGGGTGCATGTGTACAGTAGTGCTCTTGGGTGCATGTGTACCGAAGTGATCTTGGGTGCACGTGTACCAGAGTACGTTGGGTGCACGTGTACCGAAGTGCTCTTGGGTGCACGTGTACGGAAGTGCTCTTGGGTGCACGTGTACCGAAGTGCTCTTGGGTGCATATGTACCAGAGTGCGTTGGGTGCACGTGTACCGAAGTGCTCTTGGGTGCATGTGTACCGAAATACTTTTGGGTGCATGAGTACCGAAGTGCTCTTGGGTGCACGTGTACCGAAGTGCTCTTGGGTGCACGTATACCGAAGTGCTCTTGGGTGCATATGTACCAGAGTGCGTTGGGTGCAGATGTACCAGAGTGCGTTGGGTGCACGTGTACCGAAGTATTCTTGGGTGCATGTGTACCGAAATGCTCCTGGGTGCATGTGTACAGAAGTGCTCTTGGGTGCACGTGTACCGAAGTGCTCTTGGGTGCATGTGTACCGAAGTGCTCTTGGGTGCATGTGTACCGAAGTGCTCTTGGGTGCATGTGTACCAGAGTGCGTTGGGTGAACGTGAACAGAAGTGCTCTTGGGTGCATGTGTACCGAAGTGCTCTTGGGTGCATGTGTACCGAAGTGCTCTTGGGTGCATGTGTACCAGAGTGCGTTGGGTGCAGGTGTACCGAAGTGCTCTTGGGTGCATGTGGACCGAAGTGCTCTTGGGTGCATGTGTACCGAAGTGCTCTTGGGTGCATGTGTACCAGAGTGCATTGGGTGTACGTGAACCGAAGTGCTCTTGGGTGCATGTGTACAGAAGTGCTCTTGGGTGCATGTGTACCGAAATGCTCTTGGGTGCATGTGTACCAAAGTGCTCTTGGGTGCATGTGTACCGAAGTGCTCTTGGGTGCATGTGTACCGAAGTGCTCTTGGGTGCATGTGTACCGAAGTGCTCTTGGGTGCATGTGTACCGAAATGCTCTTGGGTGCATGTGTACCGAAATATTCTTGGGTGCATGTGTACTAAAGTGCTCTTGGGTGCACGTGTACCAAATTCCTCTTGGGTGCACGTGTACCAAAGTGCTCTTCGGTGCATGTGTACAGATGCGCTCTTGGGTGCATGTGTACCAGAGTGCATTGGGTGTACGTGAACCGAAGTGCTCTTGGGTGCATGTGTACAGAAGTGCTCTTGGGTGCATGTGTACCGAAATGCTCTTGGGTGCATGTGTACCAAAGTGTTCTTGGGTGCATGTGTACCGACGTGCTCTTGGGTGCATGTGTACCGAAGTGCTCTTGGGTGCATGTGTACCGAAGTGCTCTTGGGTGCATGTGTACCGAAGTGCTCTTGGGTGCATGTGTACCGAAGTGCTCTTGGGTGCATGTGTACCGAAATCCTCTTGGGTGCATGTGTACCGAAATATTCTTGGGTGCATGTGTACTAAAGTGCTCTTGGGTGCACGTGTACCAAAGTCCTCTTGGGTGCACGTGAACCGAAGTGCTCTTCGGTGCATGTGTACCGAAGTGCACTTCGGTGCATGTGTACCGAAGTGCTCTTGGGTGCATGTGTACCAGAGTACTTTGGGTGCACGTGCACCGAAGTGCTCTTGAGTGCATGTGTACCGAAATACTCTTGGGTGCATGTGTACCGAAGTGCTCTTGGGTGCACGTGTACCGAAGTGCTCTTGGGTGCACGTGTACCGAAGTGCTCTTGGGTGCATGTGTACCGAAATGCTCATGGGTGCATGTGTACAGAAGTGCTCTTGGGTGCACGTGTACCGAAGTGCTCTTGGGTGCATGTGTACCGAAGTGCTCTTGGGTGCATGTGCACCGAAGTGCTCTTGGGTGCATGTGCACCGAAGTGCTCTTGGGTGCATATGTACCAGAGTGCATTGGGTGCATATGTACCAGAGTGCGTTTGGTGCACGTGAACTGAAGTGCTCTTGGGTGCATGTGTACCGAAGTGCTCTTGGGTGCATGTGTACCGAAGTGCTCTTGGGTGCATGTGTACCGAAATGCTCTTGGGTGCATGTGTACCGAAATATTCTTGGGTGCATGTGTACCGAAGTTCTCTTGGGTGTACGTGTACCGAAGTGCTCTTGGGTGTACGTGTACCGAAGTGCTCTTGGGTGCACGTGTACCGAAGTGCTTGTGGGTGCATGTGTACCGAAGTGCTCTTGGGTGCATGTGTACCGAAGTGCTCTTGGGTGCATATGTACCAGAGTGCATTGGGTGCATGTGTACCGATGAGCTCTTGGGTGCATGTGTACGGAAGTGCTCTTCGGTGCACGTGTACCGGAGTGCTCTTGGGTGCATGTGTACCGAAGTGCTTGTGGGTGCATGTGTACCGAAGTGCTCTTGGGTGCATGTGTACCGAAGTGCTCTTGGGTGCATGTGTACCGAAGTGCTGTTGGGTGCATGTGTACCAGAGTACGTTGGGTGCACGTGTACCGAAGTGCTCTTGGGTGCATGTGTACCGAAACACTCTTGGGTGCATGTGTACCGAAGTGCTCTTGGGTGCATATGTACCGAAGTGCTCTTGGGTGCATGTGTACCGAAGTGCTCTTGGGTGCACGTGTACCGAAGTGCTCTTGGGTGCATGTGTACCAGAGTACGTTGGGTGCACGTGTACCTAAGTGCTCGTGGGTGCATGTGTACAGAAGTGCTCTTGGGTGCATGTGTACCGGAGTGCTCTTGGGTGCATGTGTACCGAAATGCTATTGGGTGCATGTGTACCGAAATATTCTTGGGTGCATGTGTACTAAAGTGCTCTTGGGTGCACGTGTACCGAAGTGCTCTTGGGTGCACGTGTACCGAAGTGCTCTTGGGTGCACGTGTACCGAAGTGCTCTTGGGTGCACGTGTACCGAAGTGCTCTTCGGTGTATGTGTACCGATGCGCTCTTGGGTGCATGTGTACGGAAGTGCTCTTCGGTGCACGTGTACCGAAGGGCTCTTGGGTGCATGTGTACCGAAGTGCTCGTGGGTGCATGTGTACGGAAGTGCTCTTGGGTGCATGTGTACCAGAGTACTTTGGGTGCACGTGTACCGAAGTGCTCTTGAGTGCATGTGTACCGAAATACCCTTGGGTGCATGTGTACCGAAGTGCTCTTGGGTGCACGTGTACCGAAGGGCTCTTGGGTGCACGTGCACCGAAGTGCTCTTGGGTGCATATGTACCAGAGTGCATTGGGTGCATGTGTACCGATGCGCTCTTGGGTTCATGTGTACGGAAGTGCTCTTCGGTGCACGTGTACCGGAGTGCTCTTGGGTGCATGTGTACCGAAGTGCTTGTGGGTGCATGTGTACCGAAGTGCTCTTGGGTGCATGTGTACCGAAGTGCTCTTGGGTGCATGTGTACCGAAGTGCTGTTGGGTGCATGTGTACCAGAGTACGTTGGGTGCACGTGTACCGAAGTGCTCTTGGGTGCATGTGTACCGAAACACTCTTGGGTGCATGTGTACCGAAGTGCTCTTGGGTGCATGTGTACCGAAGTGCTCTTGGGTGCACGTGTACCGAAGTGCTCTTGGGTGCATGTGTACCAGAGTACTTTGGGTGCACGTGTACCGAAGTGCTCTTGAGTGCATGTGTACCGAAATACTCTTGGGTGCATGTGTACCGAAGTGCTCTTGGGTGCACGTGTACCGAAGTGCTCTTGGGTGCACGTGCACCGAAGTGCTCTTGGGTGCATATGTACCAGAGTGCATTGGGTGCATATGTACCAGAGTGCGTTGGGTGCACGTGTACTGAAGTGTTCTTGGGTGCATGTGTACCGAAGTGCTTTTGGGTGCATGTGTACCGAAGTGCTCTTGGGTGCATGCGTACCGAAATGCTCATGGGTGCATGCGTACAGAAGTGCTCTTGGGTGCACGTGTACCGAAGTGCTCTTGGGTGCATGTGTACCGAAGTGCTCTTGGGTGCATGTGTACCGAAGTGCTCTTGGGTGCATGTGTACCAGAGTGCGTTGGGTGCACGTGAACCGAAGTGCTCTTGGGTGCATGTGTACCGAAGTGCTCTTGGGTGCATGTGTACAGAAGTGCTCTTGGGTGCATGTATACCGAAGTGCTCTTGGGTGCATGTATACCGAAGTGCTCTTGGGTGCATGTGTACCGAAGTGCTCTTGGGTGCATGTGTACCGAAGTGCTCTTGGGTGCATGTGTACCAGAGTGCGTTGGGAACACGTGAACAGAAGTGCTCTTGGGTGCATGTGTACCGAAGTGCTCTTGGGTGCATGTGTACCGAAGTGCTCTTGGGTGCATGTGAACCGAAATGCTCTTGGGTGCATGTGTACCAAAGTGCTCTTGGGTGCATGTGTACTAAAGTGCTCTTGGGTGCACGTGTACCGAAGTGCTCTTGGATGCACGTGCACCGAAGTGCTCTTCGGTGCATGTGTACCGATGCGCTCTTGGGTGCATGTGTACGGAAGTACTCTTCGGTGCACGTGTACCGAAGTACTCTTGGGTGCATGTGTACCGAAGTGCTCTTGGGTGCATGTGTACCGAAGTGCTCTTGGGTGCATGTGTACCAGAGTGCTTTGGGTGTACGTGAACAGAAGTGCTCTTGGGTGCACGTGTACCGAAGTGCTCTTGGGTGCATGTGGACCGAAGTGCTCTTGGGTGCATGTGTACCGAAGTGCTCTTGGGTGCATGTGTACCAGAGTGCTTTGGGTGTAGGTGAACAGAAGTGCTCTTGGGTGCATGTGTACAGAAGTGCTCTTGGGTGCATGTGTACAGAAGTGCTCTTGGGTGCATGTGTACCGAAATGCTCTTGGGTGCATGTGTACCAAAGTGCTCTTGGGTGCATGTGTACCGAAGTGCTCTTGGGTGTATGTGTACCGAAGTGCTCTTGGGTGCACGTGTACCGAAGTGCTCTTGGGTGCATGTGTACCAGAGTGCGTTGGGTGCACGTGTACCGAGGTGCTCTTGGGTGCATGTGGACCGAAGTGCTCTTGGGTGCATGTGTACCGAAGTGCTCTTGGGTGCATGTGTACCAGAGTGCATTGGGTGTACGTGAACCGAAGTGCTCTTGGGTGCATCTGTACAGAAGTGCTCTTGGGTGCATGTGTACCGAAATGCTCTTGGGTGCATGTGTACCAAAGTGCTCTTGGGTGCATGTGTACCGAAGTGCTCTTGGGTGCATGTGTACCGAAGTGCTCTTGGGTGCATGTGTACCGAAGTGCTCTTGGGTGCATGTGTACCGAAATGCTCTTGGGTGCATGTGTACCGAAATGCTCTTGGGTGCATGTGTACCGAAATATTCTTGGGTGCATGTGTACTAAAGTGCTCTTGGGTGCACGTGTACCAAACTCCTCTTGGGTGCACGTGTACGGAAGTGCTCTCCGGTGCATGTGTACCGATGCGCTCTTGGGTGCATGTGTACGGAAGTGCTCTTCGGTGCATGTGTACCGAAGTGCTCTTGGGTGCATGTGTACCGAAATGTTCTTGGGTGCATGTGTACCGAAATATTCTTGGGTGCATGTGTACTAAAGTGCTCTTGGGTGCACGTGTACCGAAGTGCTCTTGGGTGCACGTGTACCGAAGTGCTCTTGGGTGCACGTGTACCGATGCGCTCTTGGGTGCATGTGTACGGAAGTGCTCTTCGGTGCACGTGTACCGAAGTGCTCTTGGGTGCATGTGTACCGAAGTGCTCGTGGGTGCATGTGTACCGAAGTGCTCTTGGGTGCATGTGTACAGTAGTGCTCTTGGGTGCATGTGTACCGAAGTGATCTTGGGTGCATGTGTACCAGAGTACGTTGGGTGCACGTGTACCTAAGTGCTCGTGGGTGCATGTGTACAGAAGTGCTCTTGGGTGCATGTGTACCGGAGTGCTCTTGGGTGCATGTGTACCGAAATGCTATTGGGTGCATGTGTACCGAAATATTCTTGGGTGCATGTGTACTAAAGTGCTCTTGGGTGCACGTGTACCGAAGTGCTCTTGGGTGCACGTGTACCGAAGTGCTCTTGGGTGCACGTGTACCGAAGTGCTCTTCGGTGCATGTGTACCGATGCGCTCTTGGGTGCATGTGTACGGAAGTGCTCTTCGGTGCACGTGTACCGAAGTGCTCTTGGGTGCATGTGTACCGAAGTGCTCGTGGGTGCATGTGTACGGAAGTGCTCTTGGGTGCATGTGTACCAGAGTACTTTGGGTGCACGTGTACCGAAGTGCTCTTGAGTGCATGTGTACCGAAATACTCTTGGGTGCATGTGTACCGAAGTGCTCTTGGGTGCACGTGTACCGAAGTGCTCTTGGGTGCACGTGCACCGAAGTGCTCTTGGGTGCATATGTACCAGAGTGCATTGGGTGCATATGTACCAGAGTGCGTTGGGTGCACGTGTACTGAAGTGTTCTTGGGTGCATGTGTACCGAAGTGCTCTTGGGTGCATGTGTACCGAAATGCTCATAGGTGCATGCGTACAGAAGTGCTCTTGGGTGCACGTGTACCGAAGTGCTCTTGGGTGCATGTGAACCGAAGTGCTCTTGGGTGCATGTGTACCGAAGTGCTCTTGGGTGCATGTGTACAGACGTGCTCTTGGGTGCATGTATACCGAAGTGCTCTTGGGTGCATGTGTACCGAAATGCTCTTGGGTGCATGTGTACCGAAATATTCTTGGGTGCATGTGTACCGAAGTTCTCTTGGGTGCACGTGTACCGAAGTGCTCTTGGGTGCACGTGTACCGAAGTGCTCTTCGGTGCATGTGTACCGATGCGCTCTTGGGTGCATGTGTACGGAAGTGCTCTTCGATGCACGTGTACCGAAGTGCTCTTGGGTGCATGTGTACCGAAGTGCTCGTGGGTGCATGTGTACCGAAATATTCTTGGGTGCATGTGTACTAAAGTGCTCTTGGGTGCACGTGTACCGAAGTGCTCTTGGGTGCACGTGTACCGAAGTGCTCTTCGGTGCATGTGTACCGATGCGCTCTTGGGTGCATGTGTACCGAAACACTCTTGGGTGCATGTGTACCGAAGTGCTCTTGTGTGCATGTGTACGGAAGTGCTCTTGGGTGTATGTGTACCGAAATGATCTTGGGTGCATGTGTACAGAAGTGCTCTTGGGTGCACGTGTACCAAAGTGCTCTTGGGTGCACGTGTACCGAAGTGCTCTTGGGTGCATGTGTACCGAAGTGCTCTTGGGTGCATGTGTACCGAAGTGCTATTGGGTGCATGTGTACCTGTAATAGGCCCCTGTCTCATCAACAGAACGTATTATATAAATGGGTCAATACATCTGATATTATATTCAGATTCACCACCCTGTAACTTTCCACTTTCTATGAGTGAGACATGATATGGACACGTGAGCGGGCAACTTACCCAAGAGGGCGAGACCCATAGCTCAGCATTTCTGTAAGCACGCACTGCGATGCCCCTAAGATTCAGTAGCTCACCTCAACTCATATCGTAAGGACGTGACCTAACGTTTATCATACATAAACGCCGTCCCTTTCTCATTCACTCCTACACAGTGAGACTTACGGTTGATATACAGTACACTCAGGAATTATATCTACAACCTTTTATAATAAAACAAAGGAACTACCGTTTGGATTTCGTTACTTAAAACCCAAATATAAATATGTGTGAACGGACTGGTTAATTGGACAAGCAGCCGATTCATATAGGTGGCAAGCGGTGTGTACGGATTCTTCAAACTGGTAGTCGTATCATCCGTCTGTGTCTTGTGAAAAACAGGAAACCACACAGCAGTGACGCGTTACATAATCCGAGTGTTTAAAACTATATCCCGTATTGAGACGATATGTAGTGAGCGCTCCTTATCTCTGTCACACACAAATACGTGCAGAATTCGTAATATACAAATATTACAGCCTGTTGGTACATATCCAGATTGAGCCGGTTGAGATAGACTCCACTCAGCATTCCCTAGACATTACAGTGTTGCAGTGTTGAAAAATAGTTTCGTAGCCTGGAATTCAATTGGTATTTCACTAGCAGCTGAGCAGTATTGTTGTGTCGTCAGCGCGAATTACGAATTCCGGTGTCATCATACAGATCTCCATATATACGTGGACTGTGAAGAATTGGCACACGGCAGTTTCGCCAGCGAACCAGCAACCACCAGTGTGATAACCAATCATCGTTTTCTGATCGCCGGAGGAGGAACTCACCTAATTCAAGTGGACTCGGCTCTTACCAAAGCAGAAGCGTCTTCTCGTTGCCAAGGAAACCAGCAGCAGCGCACGCATCCTAGGAAGAGGCCCCGCCCACACTCCACCCACCACTCCACTCAGAACTTTTGAAGGATCACATTTTCTATACAGACGTACTACTCTGTATAAATAGGTATTTAAATTACATAGTTCTACACACATGAACACGTTCGAGAGATATCTTCACACAGATAGGTTCGTCGGATAGGATTATTTGAATGATAAAGTGTCGAATGTAAGATTAATGTATTGAAATCCTATAATTTACAGTAGTTTGTAAGTGTCTGTCTTCTTATTGATAGTTTAAAAATTAACTACAATTCATATTCATTTGTCTTGTAAATGAGAGACAAGTGATCTACTTACTGTTAAGTATTCATTGACCCAAGGGGGCTAATAGATAATTTCTAAGTTTCCCATGTCTAATGTAGATGAAATCGAACGCCTAGCGCAACTGTTTGCTGATAACCAACTCATCAATGATCAAGCCCAGACTGACATAGATTTTGAGTATGGAACACAGTTAAATGAGTCGGTAGGAAGTAGTGAGAAAGTTACAGACGAATCATTTGACGACTTAAACCGTTGTACCCTACGGTCTGGTAATCACTATAGTACCTCACCTAAGTATACTAAAGCAGTTACCCCTGTTACAGGTGATAGTGTGTCTGTTGCTAAATCGGTAACAACCTTATTAACCCAGCGTTCGGTTACAATGGCGTTCTCTAAACCTCACACCAGTACTACTACCACACCTAAAGCTGATAATGTTATTGATATCATGCATCGCGGTGATTATGTTCGAAATTTCACGGGACAAGACGATTATAGGGTCGCACATTTTATTCGTGCATGTGAAGATAGCATGCGCAATAGTCACATAACGACTGACGAAGAAAAGAAAGCATATGTACGCTCCCATATAACGCAGGGTTCCTATGCAGGCAGTCGTTTAAATGCGTTTGGTTTACAAAGCCCTGACTATGAAAAGTTCAAGCGAACGCTAATTGGGATTTTTGGGGGTAGGTCACAGCTGGGCCAACTGCAATGGATCTTCAGATGGTTGGATACCTGTATTCCAGGTATACGAAACGAAACACCCGTTGACGCTGTTGACATCGCGGGCGAGGTTCGCCAGGACATGCAAGCGACCTTCCGGTCATCAGGCTGGTACAACTCACGGGGTGATATGCCACCGGAAAATGTGGAAACATTGATAGAACTAATAAGTTTTCTTCTTTCCGTCCGTGTTCCCTTATATAGCCGGGCACAGGAAGTACAGTATGAACCACCCTTGGATATGGTGGAATACGCAAACAAGCTCTGTCCCCAGGCTACGGGCCCCTTACTGGCGCAGCCCTCAGTGATGTCACCACAACCCCAGCCGTCTCAGATGCCACAGATGCCTCACCTCCAGACTCCTTATGCGACACACTTAGCTCCGATCGCTCCTCCCCGCCTAACATATAAACAGAAAACATCGTTACGATGCGCACATTGTAATAAACGTGGCCACGTAATGGAAGATTGTTTTCAGCTCCGAGGTAATAGTGCTAATTTTAAGGCCACACCCGGTGCAAAGCCATTCTCAAGGTCAAACAGAGAGGGAGCCAAAGCAGCACCTCCTCCTACCCAGACAGCGCGCAAATGGTGCGCTCTTCACAAATCGACATCTCATAGTTCACATGAGTGCGATATATTAATAAAGGCTAGGGGAGTGGACCTAAGTGAAACGGAGGTGTCGTATAAGAGCAAGCAGAAACGTCCCCAGGACAAGTCATCGGGGGAAGACCAGCGCACACTACAGCAAGGAGAGGGATAGATAGGGTAATTCCCACCCCTCCTCACAGCACTTCTATAGCGGCCTCATTAATAGCGGCGCTTAGAAAAGTGGAAGTGTTGTCAGTGCCGGTGAGAGTGGATAATACCAGATTGGCTCTTGATATAGACACAGGTGCTTGCGCTAATGTATTGGCCTTGACATCATATCACGAGTTACAACGTAAATTCCCTCACTGCAAATTCAAATGGAGGCCTAGTAACGCTGAGCTCGAAGGAGTTTCAGGTACTCAGCTGAGCATCAAAGGAATGGTGACGTTACCACTCAGATTCTCAAGACGTGGTACGCCCTTCTACGCGGACTTTTATATAGTTCAGCAGTTCAATTTGCCAGCTGACGGGTTACTTGGTCTACCAACTCTTCGAAAGAACATGATAGATGTTCATCCACGTAATAATAGTGTTACGTTTAAAGGTGTTTCCTACACAGCAATGAGTCATTCTGAACCTATGCTCACCGCTAGGACGAAAGTGTTGTCTACCAATCCTATTAAGAGGAAGGCGGATCATGCGTCAGAGATATCTCTCGACCTCAACCACACACCTTCCCAGCGTGATTACAGCAGCAAGAGTTGGAAGATAGTACCTGCAATTTTGAAGAGTACTCTCCATTACCAGAATGAGGAATTCACCAACGCAACAATCCTGTGAGCTGAAGTGAACATTAGTTTCTGCAAATGATTCGTTCACTGCCCAGGGTGTGACAGGACGTGACTGCAGTTGTTGAGACTACTCATCAATCAACATCCTGTCAACAAAATTCTTTCGTATGGCGTGAACAACCCCCAGTTACCAGCACCCAGCACCCACCCTAGTGATGATGACACATCCGGTCTGAGAGATGGTCTCTGCATTCTGAGGTATGGTGTTGTGGATGACGTTGTGTGACAATTAGCGGCGGTTTGCTGTACTCAGGATTTTTGTGAACATTGACCCAATCACCGGACCTTGGAATCAGCTGTGTCTACTGTGGGACACACACACACAAGTCTACGGGATTGCGGGAGCAATTTCACATTATCAAGAAATTAAAGAAAGGATGTTATGTGTGTGATTTTCTAGATATCACAGCAATGTCGAAGTGCAACCAAATAAATTCCTAATTCGAGGTATTGTTGCGAATTGCCAACAGACTCGACTGGCCAGGATAGATCAAATAGCGCCACATGTTAAGGTGATCGATCATCCTCAGGGCAAGACACGCCTGTTAGAGCTGCTTGCCGACTACAGAAATAGTAGCCTTGCCAGGGGAAACGCTAGGTCAGACGGATTTAACATCCCATCATATAGCGTTAAAGGAAGGAACCAACCCTATTTACATACCAGCTTATAGACTACCTCATAGCCAGCGCGCTGTAGTGCAAGATATGGTACAGGGTATGTTAGATGAAATGTCATTAGACACTCAAAATCCCCCTTTAACAGCCCATTATTCCTCGTCCCGAAAAAGGATGGTGGATGGCGCCCTGTCATAGATTTCAGGCGCGTAAATAATCAAACAATCCCTGATAGGTACCCAATGCCTATCTTGAGTGACATATTGCAATCCTTAGGCAAGGATAATGCGGTATTTAGCAACTTAGATTTGCTTAGTGGGTATTGGCAAATACCACTCGATGAAAAATCACGAGAAATCACGGCATTTAGCACGCTTCTAGGCCACTTTGAGTTTCTACGAATGCCATTTGGTCTCAGAAATGCCCCACTAACATTTCAAAGAATGATCAACACCCTGTTTGCCGGACTAATTGGTAACACAGTCTGCGCTTATTTGGATGATCTAATAGTAGTCAGTAAGGACGTCGATTCCCATCTGATAAAACTGCGTGAAGTTTTGGCCAAACTTTCCAAAGCGGGCCTCAAAATATAACTCTCAAAGTGCGAGTTTTTAAAATCCAGAATCCATTTCCTTTGTCATGTAGTCGACGGTGAGGGCATACACACAGTTAATGATAAAGTCAAAGCTGTATCTCAGTTCCCGCGTCCTACCTCAAATGATCATGTGCGTAGCCTTCTCTGATTATCTGGTTATTATCGTTCCTTTATCAAGGACTATGCAACATTAGCATCGCCCCGAACGAGGTTGCTCAAAAAAGATGCAGTGTTTATATAGGATGCTGAACACGAGGAAAGTTTTACGGCATTGAAGACAGCGCTAACCAATGCCCCGGTTCTAGCATTCCCAGACTACACTCAACCTTTCACTCTCTGTACTGACGCTCCCGGAATTGGAGTCGGAGCAGTGCTCATGCAAGAGGACACGCGTGGGAAGTTTAGAGTGATAGCATTTGCAAGTCGCAAACTAATCGATGCTGAAACACGTTATTCGGCGACGCATTTAGAAACGTTAGCCGTTGTGTGGGCACTTAAGAAGTTCAAGGACATTATCTTTGGCTACAAGATAACTGTTTTTACTGATAATGCGGCAGTCACCGAACTGTTCCATGGCAGAAACTTATCAGGCAGATTAGCACGCTGGTATCTGACAATTCAAGAGTTTGACCCCGAATTTAGGTATTTACCTGGGAGGGCGAATGTTGTCGCCGACGCTCTGTCAAGAAATATAGCACCAGTAATGCCTGTATCAGCATTCACTCTTTCGCAGCTGGAAGATGAGCAACGACGCGACCCATATTGGTCAGCTGTTATTTTTGCTCTCGAAGCGGGCGAGGATGTTAAACTCCCCAAATTATTTCTTCCCTTAAGTCAGTTTGAATTACGACATAACATTCTCCATAGGACGAGAAAATCTCCTGAGGGTAATGTGTCTCAAATAGTCGTACCTGACACGTTGCGCAAAGCAGTAATGACGTTGTTCCACGATGTCCCACAAGCAGGTCACCAAGGTCGTGATAAATGCTTAGCGGATTTTCGAAAGAAGTATTTCTGGAACACTATGAAGAAAGACATAGAATTACACATAGCTAATTGTTTGGCATGTGCTCAACATAAAGGATCAACAGGATCACCTGCCCCGATTCTACAATATCCTACACCAGACCGTCCGTTTGACACAGTCGCTGTTGATGTGTTACAACTCCCAATGAGTCATCACGGATCAGGATACGTCTTAGTGTGTGTGGATCATTTTTCCAGGTTCGTGGTCTTGGTCCCACTAAAAAGCAAAACGGCCGAAGCAGTAGCCTATGCATTAGTGATGAATCTCATATGTCCATATACTACGCCTAAAGTTCTACTCTCTGACAATGGAACAGAGTTCAAGAATGAGCTAATAGAGCATATATGTTCACAATATGGAATTAAACAAACTATTGTGACAGCTTATCATCCAGAGGCTAATGGCCTTGTTGAAAGAACCAATCGTAAAATCCTAGAAATACTGCGTCCAATCGTGAGTGGCTTTCAATACGCATGGGAGGATTGGTTACCGCAGGTTGCAGCGTCGATAAATGGGTCAGTTAATAGCTCTAAGGGCAAAACACCCTACTATATTGTATATGGTACAGATAAACGTCTGCCTTACGACATTCTTACAGAGGCGCCATACCCGGTATATAATACGGATGATTTTGCGGCAAAACAAATTCATGTCTTTACATAAATTCATAACCAAGTACGATCACAGCTAGCGGCGTCACGCGCCGAAATGATCATCAAACAACATAAACATGCTAAACCTATCGCACTGAACGTTGGGGACGCTGTTATGTTACAGGTACCTGAAAGGAACTCCAAACTTTCGGCGAAATTTTCTGGTCCATTCCGCATAATCTCAAAAGAAGCAGGCAACAAATTCAAAATATGGAAGCCTAATGCACAGATCGCAGATGTCGTGCACGCGGATCGTCTGAAGAAGACCCAGATAAATGTCTTACCTCAAGTTGATGATAATGTGATTGATACATTCTTACAGACTGTTCAGAAGCAAAATGTCCCAAATGACTATTGTATGAAACTACGTTCTGCGAGTAGAAGTTAACTCGTACTTTCGCGTCAGATGGAAAACGTCGACGGCCAACTACAATCAGCATTGGACATTCTTCATGGTCTCAGCACAGCTTCGATGAATTCGACAATAGTTTCATGAACGTTGTCGTTCAAGCTGTATCTCAACAGAATCGTGTTATTTCTCAAGCCTTTCACGCGATTACTGCTCTAGAATCAAAGGTTAATGCAATCATAATGGAGTCTAACCAAGTTTCGAGGATTGTTACTAGGTTACAGAAAGCAATCCCGACGTTAGAATGGCTCCTTTACTTCACAGAATATTTGCATGCTGCTGAAATTTCAGTTCATAAAATTGTAACCTCTAAAAATGAACTAATAGACAGCATTGTAGATGCCGGGATAGGACGTGTGGACGCGAAGCTTGTGCCTGTGCAGACGCTTCTTGAAGCTTTAAAAATAGCCAAGTTGCAGTATCATTTAACTCCGATATTCAATGACAATGAGGTTCAATATCATTACCCACTGTTGGAGTCAACCCTCACGCACAATGCAATTCTGATCCACATTCCTATGCGAGGGCAACATGAGTTTAATGCATGGCATTTAGAACCCTTCCCCTGGTTTGTGAACGACACACTGTATACCCTAGATAGGCCTAAAGAACTTTTCTTAGTAGATGAAGAATATTCATTGTTATCAATAGAGGATTCAGAGGTACTGTCACGGTGTAAGTCGTCTTATCTACACCTACACGTATGTCCAGCCAACATGTTTGCATTTATTCCTGCTGCAGAGGGAATATGTGAATTGGCAGTCATACAACCAAATGTACGGACAGCGTTAGCGCAATGCAGTTATAGGCCAGTTAGTCTAAAGACTGTGTTCCACGCTCACTTTCACAATGTGCAGTATTTGTTCTTTCCAAATCTCACTACTGTAATTTTAAAATACCAAAATGGTGTTAAGCAGCTAGTTGTGAAAGGGCATTACAAGGCTCCTTATTACTGTGAAATCACTTGTAGTACATTACGGACCTTGCCTACTCATCAGCATTTTGCGTTAAATCGAAAACTCAAGTCTGCTTTAATTCCACTTCCTATAATGAATTTCACTATCAAGGATATTCAAATAGTATCAGAGAAATTAAAAGTGTTAGCTTTCTTGAACGAGACACATTTTGCTGATTTGAATAATAACTTGCCATTTTACCTTTCACGGGAATTTGCACTACCAAGTCTTACGATTCCCTCTATTCTGTTAATTCTGGCAATAATGTTCCTGTTCTGTTATTACCGGGCAGCATCATCCAAATTCAACATTGTTAATAACATACTAACCCGTACGACACAAAAGTCTAGGTCCCCTGTAGTAGAGAATACCCCTACAGTAATTTCCCCAGCTTAGTGTCTACATATCTGTTTATAACATGGTTAGGGTTGTCTAGGATGTACTGTACTCTGTGAGTTATTTAGGCCTCACGGAGCTCGGCTGGTAGGTGACCGAGCGATGTAATAGGCCCCTGTCTCATCAACAGAACGTATTATATAAATGGGTCAATACATCTGATATTATATTCAGATTCACCACCCTGTAACTTTCCACTGTCTATGAGTGAGACATGATATGGACACGTGAGCGGGCAACTTACCCAAGAGGGCGAGACCCATAGCTCAGCATTTCTGTAAGCACGCACTGCGATGCCCCTAAGCTTCAGTAGCTCACCTCAACTCATATCGTAAGGACGTGACCTAACGTTTATCATACATAAACGCCGTCCCTTTCTCATTCACTCCTAGACAGTGAGACTTACGGTTGATATACACTCAGGAATTATATCTACAACCTTTTATAATAAAACAAAGGAACTACCGTTTGGGTTTCGTTACTTAAAACCCAAATATAAATATGTGTGAACGGACTGGTTAATTGGACAAGCAGCCGATTCATACCAGAGTGCGCTGGGTGCACGTGAACCGAAGTGCTCTTGGGTGCATGTGTACCGAAGTGCTCTTGGGTGCATGTGTACCTGAGTATGTTGGGTGCACGTGTACCGAAGTGCTCTTGGGTGCATGTGTACCGAAACACTCTTGGGTGCAAGTGTACCGAAGTGCTCTTGGGTGCACGTGTACCGAAGTGCTCTTGGGTGCATGTGTACCAGAGTACGTTGGGTGCACGTGTACCGAAGTGCTCTTGGGTGCATGTGTACCGAAATACTCTTGGGTGCATGTGTACCGAAGTGCTCTTGGGTGCACGTGTACCGAAGTGCTCTTGGGTGCACGTGTACGGAAGTGCTCTTGGGTGCACGTGTACGGAAGTGCTCTTGGGTGCATATGTACCAGAGTGGGTTGGGTGCACGTGTACCGAAGTGTTCTTGGGTGCATGTGTACCGAAGTGCTCTTGGGTGCATGTGTACCGAAATGCTCTTGGGTGCATGTGTACAGAAGTGCTCTTGGGTGCATGTGTACCGAAGTGCTCTTGGGTTCATGTGTACCGAAGTGCTCTTGGGTGTATGTGTACCAGAGTGCGTTGGGTGCACGTGAACCGAAGTGCTCTTGGGTGCATGTGTACCGAAACACTCTTGGGTGCATGTGTACCGAAGTGCTCTTGGGTGCACGTGTACCGAAGTGCTCTTGGGTGCACGTGTACCGAAGTGCTTTTGGGTGCATGTGTACCAGAGTACATTGGGTGCACGTGTACCGAAGAGCTCTTGGGTGCATGTGTACCGAAGCGCTCTTGGGTGCATGTGTACCGAAGCGCTCTTGGGTGCATGTGTACCGAAGTGCTCTTGGGTGCAAGTGTACCGAAATGCTCTTGGGTGCATGTGTACCGAAGCGGTCTTGGGTGCATGTGTACCGAAGTGCTCTTGGGTGCATGTGTACCGAAGTGCCCTTGGGTGCACGTGTACCGAAGCGCCCTTGGGTGCACGTGTACCGAAGTGCTCTTCGGTGCATGTGTACCGAAATGCTCTTGGGTGCATGTGTACCGAAATACTCTTGGGTGCATGTGTACCGAAGTGCTCTTGGGTGCACGTGTACCGAAGTGCTCTTGGGTGCACGCGTACCGAAGTGCTCTTGGGTGCATGTGTACCGAAGCGCTCTTGGTGCATGTGTATCCGAAGCGTTCTTGGCGCATGTGTACCGAAGTGCTCTTGGGTGAATGTGTACCGAAGTGCTCTTGGGTGAATGTGTACCGAAGTGCTCTTGGGTGCAAGTGTACCATACTGCTCTTGGGTGTATGTCTACCGAAGTGCTCTTGGGTGCATGTGTACTGAAGTGCTCTTGGGTGCATGTGTACCGAATTGCACTTGGTTGTATGTGTACCGAAGTGCTCTTGGGTGCATGTGTACCAGAGTGTATTGGGTGCATGTGTACCGAAGTATTTATTTTCATACTCCGGAGTATGAAAATAAATGGAAAATAAAAACAAACAAAACAAAATTCGATGTCATACCCATAGCCAAATTCAAGCCAGCGCCATTGATGATCGACGACGAAGAGATTGAGTACTAAACAGGGCAGGCTGCTCGGCCTCATCATCTCTCGGACGGGCATTACTTCCCACGTGAAGGACAAACTAAATAAAGCCAAAGTCGCCGCAGCCAAATTAAAACGTTTTTATCTGATGCCTTAGAAGATACAAGTTCACCTGTACAAGGCGCTGGTGAGGCCTGTGTTGGAGTACCCACATATACCACTCGTCACACTCGGGAAGACTAGACTACAACAAGTACAGAGCTTCCAAAACAAGTGTTTGAGGTCAACCAGTGGCCAAGCACCACCCTACCAGGAGACAGTGGAAACCATTCACCTAAGAAATAAAACAGAGGCCCTCAACGTCAGGTTCCATCGCCTAGGGAAGAAGGTTTGGGACAAGCTCCTGGACGACCCTCACAGCCCAGACCACCTATGCGGGGAAGACATCAACGGAGGGTGACCCCACGCCTAGTGGCCCCGGAATCTGCCCGCACTACAACAACCCAACCCGCGACCCATCTATGTACGCCACAGTGAGCCACCTTAGATTAAAACTTAGATGATATAAGTTCACATTTATCGAGTCACAATCTAGTGAGTCCATAACGTAATACAGTAAAAGATTTTAATAAGCTTGTAATTGTAAAATCAATTGAGTCATTGTCTACTAAAGTAAACATTGTGCAACCTCATCCTAAATCCTAGGCTAGCTTAGTTAGCCAACAAACTCTGTAATATGTAAAACAAGGGGTGTCGTCCCCCTCTGTTTAACTCATTAAACTTCTTTTCCAACCTTTTCCCCCACGACTATATGTTGCGACTTCTCTATCCCTCATGTCTGGCTGTGCCTTGAGCCCCAGCACGCCTTCCATCCATTCCCCACCTTAACCTAAAAAAAAAAAAAAAAATGGAACCAAGTAAAAATTAGGATACCTCAAGGATCTCTCTTCGGACCAATATTATTGGTTATTTTGATAAATGATTTTCCAGGGCCTGTAGGAAATGATTGCGAGGTTTTCTATATGCATATGATACATATTTTTTTTTTTTGGGGGGGGGGGGGGAGTAGGTAAAATAAAGAATTTGGGTTATTATATTAAACTGCAAAAAGACGTAAATGAAATGAAGATGGCTAATTCATTTTCACCCCAGTAAATGCAAACACTGTATATGAATATTGCTGGCAAGAGGAAAAGATTTCTGAGAAAAGCCTTCCAAGAACTGCTAGAAGCATTTTGGGGTAAAAGTGGGAAAAACGTCAGCTTTTTAGCTTTATTTTGGCATGCTGATTAGAAAAATATAAATGGTTTCCACGCTCAATTTCGAGATCTTAGACTGTAGTGCATTAGCTTGAATGCTGATTTCAGTTATTTTTAGCGACTATATATGATTTATCTTATCATATAAGCTGTTTTCAAAATATTATTTTTATTTTTTAGATTTTGAGCAACAGACAGTTTTTAAGCATTAACTTATTTGGAGTAAGAGTCGTGAACTCTTTGAATAAACCTACCATAAAATTTTGTGACAGCACCAACTCCTCTAACTCCTTGAGGTTCAGACTTAACCAACACTGGCACAAGTACAGTCGTACAGTTACATACATGAATCCGCACATGCCTGGTACTAGCCAGTAGTGCATAAGGGAATTGCACTATTGCGCGACCGGATATTAAGTTGGTAAGTGGCGAAGAAAATCAGGTAAAGTATTTTGAATAAAAGTCCAAAATGGGCAAATTGTGATTGGTGTATACAAATTACCTAGTAAGTTCCACACAAAAAATGGATTGAAATACTATTTTAAGTTTCTCATACTGTATTGATATGAACTCCGTTTGTTTCATTATATTGGTGACTTGTGTGATTTCATAATGTAAGCGTGGCAGATTCACATATAACTGAAAAAATCTTTAAGCCCAACAAACAGGATAAAATGTAACCAAATATCACACGCCAGTCATACCGCTTTACAAGGCATCACTGAATCACGTCTTATTATATTGTAATGTGTCGCAACCCTGACAAGTCTGAGCTACAGAATGATAGTGACAAATTTAACCTTGGAAATAATCTGATCTTTACAGGA
Source organism: Homarus gammarus (assembly GCA_958450375.1). NCBI lineage: Eukaryota > Metazoa > Arthropoda > Malacostraca > Decapoda > Nephropidae > Homarus > Homarus gammarus. The sequence continues at coordinate 1,517,601 of CAUDMG010002191.1, read as the reverse complement.
AAACGTCCATCCGTCCGGTCACCACTAGAATCCTCCAGTAACACTCGACTTAAAAATTTGAAGATCAGGCACTGAAAAATTGTTACAAGCTTGGGTCATGATAACTTACCAAGACTTACCGAGATATTACATTGGGTGCCAATAATCTAAGCTCGATATTTTAACCCATCAACAGATACTGTTTTGTGGCATTATTGTTTGGAATGAAGTGGTAAGGGTGGACGGTGTGTTGAATCTCTGATTGTAAAGGTCAGAGTAGTTGAGCAGCTTGGAAGGAAAAGTGTATACAGTGTAGTTGGAATTGGTTGAGGGGAAAAGTGGCGAATTAAGTTTTTAGTGAGAGGTAGATGTGGAGTTGGTGTTGTGGAGTGGGTGGGCTTTGGGACGGGAGGGGGGGGGGGGGGGTCGGGGCCGCCTGTTGGGATCCTGTCAAGTGTGACTTCCCTTGGGCCTTGGACCCAAATTAACCCAAAGATCTCTCTGACTCTTGTCTCGCTGCTTTGGGTTCTCCGCCATGTGATCTGTGAGTGTAACTCAGGTCTGTATCCCCCCTTAAGAAAAACAGGTGAGGGCTCCAACCGCCGTCGTAACTGTGTTGACCCGAGGGTGGGACCTAGGGCTGCAGTGTCTGCGTTCTCGTCTTAAAAAAATGAGTGGAACCTCAACAAATTCAGTGCTGTGTGCTGTGAGGGAGTCTAGTTGATTAGTGCGTCTATTGTTGCAGAGTTAGTGTTGTAGGAAAGGCGGGTGGAGATTTAACGAGATGATGAAGATGAGGGTGTGTCTGGGGTGGGCATGGAGAGGGGGTGAATATCGTGCCGGGGTTGCCTGTGGTCTCAGCCCGGAGTCTAGTATCGGGAGTGTAGTAGTAGTAGTAGCAGTAAAACAGCAAGTGACAGGGGTGAAGAAGGTTCAATGGAAGGGTATAGGGTGTATAGAAGGGAGTTGTAAGAGAAGAAAAAGGTTTAACACAGCTTGCCTGGCGGAAGTAGGGTTGTTTTAGGATTGTCAGCAGTAGAAGCACCACTACCACCCTGCCCGGCAGCAGAGGGGGCTGCGAAGGGTAGGAAGGGTTTCCTTGTGAGATCGTGGCAAAAGATAACCCTCCCTAGACCAGCATCCGCCAGTAGGGTCGGCGGAATATGAAATCTAACCCTTACAAAACCCATATATGGGATAGGGTAGGCTGTCTAGTGCCTGTGCCGGCAAAGCGACCAGCCAACCAGAATCTAGCTCAAAGAAAACCACCCACAACACCTTACACACTATTAGCTTTACTAACATAGTCCGCCACCTCTTATCTCCAATTTTTTTCAATTTCCGATGTGTTTAGTACGGCGGGGTTCCTGTTTCTTTATCTGTATGGGAGCAAAATATTGTCAAAGTATTCCTGCTGTTATACCATCACTCCCCTTTATCAAGAATTTGCCACGAGTCAAATAAGAGGTGAGGCTTGATCGTGAAAGCATCAAGAAACAAACCCCTGCCACTAGTGGTCACAGCAACAAGCAGGGTAAACACTATAATGGCTCTGATGTTATATTCACCAGGTTCTTAATAAGCCTCATTAACTCATATTGAGGAGGAATCATACACTACATAATTTCTTAACGTAATAAAATTAGGGAATGTATTTACAAAGACAAGTAAAGGAACAAATGAAATACAAATAATCACAGTTTAAATTAACCTAAACCCACTTGCCTCCATATACATATATCCTGAGTCGAGACCAAGTGTGCCACACTTGAACCACACTTTCTCACCAGCCAGGCTCTCTCCACTCACCGGCTGGGCTGGTATACCAAATCATAATTGTGCCCGTCATTCACTTATTCAAAAACAGTTGAAAAGAATGATAATAGATTTGTCAGACATGAACGTCCACTTGTGAAGCCATGCTGAGAATCATTGATCAATTTGTTTTTCCTGAGGTGATTTCGAGTTGAGTTTTGAGATTATTGTTTGCGGTAATTTGCCTACAACTGATCTTAAACTAATTGGACAGTAGTTAGAGAATAGTGATCTATCTTCCTTCTTGAAAATTGGTATCGCATTCGCTATCCTCAAGGATTCTGGTACTTCACTGGTTTTTAATGACATGTTAAACAAGTTTGCTAGGGGCAAAAGTTCTTCTTTACATTTCTTCACATCTTCGTATATTGTTGGTGCCTCGGGTATCATGTTTAAATTTCCGGTTGTGAAGACTGGTGAAAAATATCTGTTCAGATTATTGCTCATTTCTCCATAGTTATCAGTTGGTTAACTGGTATCTGAACGTATTGATCCAATCTTGTTTCGTGTTTTAATTCGATACATTTGGGTTTGACTTCCCCTTCCTTGCTACCTTCAGATCATTATTCCTTTTTGTTTTTCATATCTTGGTCTTGACAGTTACTACCGTCGGGGGTAAATGTCACCATGATTGATTCTCCTACCTATAGCCTTCCTTTGTCCAATAAAATTCTTCAAATTATTATTTATCCATTTGGTGTCATTGTTATTTGATCTGAGTTGTCTGTATGGTATGTTCTGCCTTTGTGCATTAATTAACTCGTTATTTAAGTTGTTATGGAACTCGTCAACCTCTTAACTCGTGATTAGGTCACCCTCTACAGTCATATTTTGTGAGGTTATCGTTGTCAGGTCACCTAGTAAAGTGAGGTCACCCTCTTTAGGTACAATCAAAGACAAAAGTCGTGTCGCGGCTTTGTCCGAAGATTAAATATAACTCGTGAAATATTATGGGAGCCCCCGACCACAAGGCAGAGCGCACCAAAAGTTTAGCCCTTCGGCATATGTTTTCACCAAATTTCACGACACGACTTTTGTCTTTCATTGTACATTAGAATTAAGGTCACGTTATTTACCACCTCAAGTGAGGCCACAATCGTAACACCCTTTCTCTCAGCTGCCTTTTCCACCTAACAATGTTTGCACTTCTGAAATCTGGGACTTTAATAGAATTTTCCTTGCAATTGACATTAAGATCTACTTTAAATCACTTCTTTGTGATCGCTGTTCGCTAATTTGCTCCCTACATCGACATTACTAATGAGATTTTCTCTATTTGACAGAACTAAACCTAAAATATTATTTCCCCGGGTGGGTTCGGCTATATGTCGACTAGGAAACAGTCCTAAACTGTTTCAAGAAAATCCTCTGATACTGAGTTACCCGTAAGTTCGGTCCAATCTATTTGACTAAAGTTAAAGTCATCTACTATACAGACTTTGCTATGTCTGGATGCCTTGTGTATTCATCCCAAATAAGTTGCTCATTAACCGTATCGAGATAAGGAGGTCTATATATAACTCCGATGCTTAATTTTTTCTTACCATCAGTTGATTCTATTCAAATTATCTCTGTATTCAGTTCAGTTTTTATTTCCTCATAGATTTCACACTTCAAATTATCCCTAACATAGATTACTACCTTTAATTTGATATTCGACAGGTAACTCACCTGAGTATAAATTGATCCATGTTTCAATGAATCCTATTACATCGATTTCTCCAGTACATACCAACGCCCTGACATCATCCATTTTATTTCTCATGCTTCTACTGTTTGTATAGTAAACTTTTTTGTTAATCGTGATCTGAGTCCTCTCACTGTCGCATTTAACTCTCTGCTTAATTTAGCTTTTCCATCATTCCCAGAACAAATTTTTTGTAACCTTTCGTTATGCTTACCTGTGCCCACTGTAGTCTCCTCGACCCCCATGGTCACATGTTCCCCTAGTAGTTTAAAGACTTCGACATCTTTTAAACTGCCCTCTCGAGAGAGCCATCCAGGGGTGCCACCCCATCCCTAGCATAAAGGTCCCTTCTGCCTTAGAAGTTGTCCTAGTCGTCAATGAATGGAACTGATATTGACTTGCAATATCTGTCAAGATGGCCGTTGACACCAACTGCCCTTGACAACTCTCCTTCTAGGCAGGACACCACATATGATGATGATCCCTCTCTCCCTCCCTTTTTCCTAATCCATCCTTGAACTTATCAAGGAGCTCCCCACTCCCGCACCGGCCAATATCATTGCCTCCTGCACTGAGGCAGATAATGGGTTTGTTCCCATTACCAGATATGACATTGCCCATCTTGTTTATTATATCACTTACCCAGCTCCTGGCAAACACACACTCCTCTTATTTCTGTCTTTAGCACAGAAAGCTCGATCTAGGTAACTAACCTGAGAATCCCCAGCAATTAAAGTTTTCGTACCTTCCTTGTCAGCCTTGTCCTTGAGTACTGTATGTTACCAAAAAGGTGGTTAATCTTTTAGTGAAAGAAGGTGGAACGGGGATCCTCAAATAAAAATGGAACATATTAAATTCATGAAGATAATCATGATTGCAATTCCAATGCAAAACAAACAAATAGTCGATTATGATGATTGAAAAGTGCAATGTATTGTAATTGCCATAATTACAGATTATGATTACCTCTTGTATACTATGCTAGACAAACTCTTAATCAGCTTCATGCAAACAGCGAAGCGTCGTAAATTCTCCGATTCAGGAAATGGTCCAATCATAGCTTATTACAGCTGTGTCACTAACGATTAAAACTTACTGTCACGTTTTCTGTGTCCTTCAGCACGGTTATCGCCGAACATTGCCTCACGCTGTTACGTAACTGTAATCGCGAGAGGCTGAGACGGAGTTGCCATGTTACCAGTTGCCGGTGTGACCACGTGTAGGACGTTATTCCGCGATATTCGTGGTGATGGGTGCTAAGGAGAAGGCTCAATATTACAGATGTCTATGAAAGCGGATTTGGATGCGAATGTAAAATGAGAAAGAACTCTGGCCATCGCCGCGGGCGACTTGTGGTACTGTGGAGCACAAGGGAACCGAAAACTGCTTGTTACATGTCCAAATTAAAAAGAAATTTTTTTTAAACCGAAACATATAACAATGCTTCATGTTTAGCAAGGGACGGGATAATGGAGGTGCATTGTTTTATATTTATTTTTTAATTTCTTATTTCACCACTTATCAACTTATTAGCCGTTGGCCGGTTCTTTGTTATGATCTCTACTGTCCAATGTTAGTACAGGTGGAAACCAGAGTACCGAGAAAACCTGCAATGTTTAGTGGGATCACACTGTATCACACCCTTCTTACATGTGTCCCATCTGGCCAGAGATTGACCCCAGGACAATGAACAGGGAGACAGGATTCGAACAGAGCTTGGGATAAAAAAAAATCAATTCATCTCCAAAAATTGTAGAAAACCGCGTTTTTTTTTTTTCAAGGGCATTATCTGAACCAATTACGGGTGAAACAGGATATTATATAGACATAGCAGTGCAGCACAAGTGTGGTGTGCACATTGACCAGCAGTCTATCTTGGTGAGTGGTGGAGTCATGTACTGAATAATGAAGTAAATTATTTTCATGTTCAATATTAGCTTTAATAATAATTTTAAATGTTTCCTTCAGTTCTCAATATTGTACACTCACTGCCTTCTAACTTCAGACCTTCAGGTATACGATCCCATATGTCATCCTTTAGCTTGGTTGTCATGTAGTCAGGATGGCTAGTGTCATACAGTACCCTTCGACTCCTAACAGCCTCTATACGCTCCTCCGCCATATACAAAATCGACGATTTTATGTCTTGAAACTATTTCAACCACTACGCTGAGCTTGCTCTGCGCTGCCCTCCGTCCTAATGTGCGGTGCCTGTAGCTTGAAATAACTAGACACAAGTGTCTCCTGTGCTCTTTGTTATATTTTTAACTTAATTTTCATCACAGTAACTGAATAATGTACATTACTGCTGGTTTATCTACTAAATATGAGTAAAAAGGTGACGGAAAACTCCTATTGGAGAAGTCTTTAATTTATCTTACAAAATGCGCACACAGGAAGCTTTATCTCACCCAACTCTGCTGCTCGGGCTTGAGCTTAATGCTGTCGTCACACGTTCATCTTAGTGTGGGTTGAACTGCCGACAGGAGTAGTTGACTACAGGAAAATTCATCAGTTACATAGAATACTTTGTTACTGAAGGAACTTTATTTTGTTTTGCTTTTTCAAATAAAGAAAAAAGTGTTGATATATTGGGTTTTGAGTTTTGTTGCAGAGGAAGGCAAAAACTCCAAGATTTGCTGGAAAAGATGGGATGCACACGGCTAACACGACGTATTTTACAGGTAAGAATTAAAACTGTACCAACAATACTTGTACTCAGCTGAAGAATGTAGGTCGAGGGTTCGATTCCTTGCTGGTGAGGTCGTTGATTGTATGTTCAAAGTCCGCGTGTTAAATGGACTAAAAATGAAGTATATATATGTACCTCGCGTTTCATACCAGCTGGATTCGGTAAAATGCTACTGACACCACATACGAGGCACGGGCAGTTTCCCAATGAGGTTCACGGCGCCATCAGCTCGATGAACAGGCTTTGTGTGAAATATAACAGTCTAGAACTGCTTTTAGTGTCCTTGTGGCCTAGCCGGTAAGCGTTCCCTAGTCACACCCAGTAGGTCGAGGGTTCGATTCCTTGCTGGTGAGGTCGTTGATTGTATGTTCAAAGTCCGCGTGTTAAATGGACTAAAAATGAAGTATATATATATATATATATATATATATATATCATGTAGATCCACAATGAAAACGTGGATAAGATAAATCTTGATAAAATCACACGTTGTTTCCCTTTTCCCGTGTGATTTTACATATATATATATACATAAATATATATATATACATAAATTATATATATATATATATATATATATATATATATATATATATATTTATGTATATATATATTTATGTATATATATATATATATATATATATATATATATATATATATATATATATATATATATATATATATATATATATATATATTATTTGTTTTTAATTCTTAAAATCTCAACTTTAGTCTTGGTACCACTCATCATCTAATTATAGTTAAAAAATGAAATATCTGACAATTTTCACTCATTTGGATAACCAAGGGATAATGTTCTTGAGGGGTAAATTCTACGTATATTTAACACCTTGAATACAATGACAACCCCACTAGTAAGATGATTTAACCCTTGAGTACGATGATTTTGACTCAATGTGTTTAAGGTTAAAGTAGCCTTATGTATTTATGCTGCCTCTAGAACATTCTAACTTATGGTGCATTGTACTTAGGAATAAATTTTGTCTCGTTAATTGTTGTTTTCCTTCTGGTATATAAAATATGTGAAATGTTATTTCCAATATAATGTTACTTATTTGGGAATACAGCAAATGATGATTCCACAGAAGCACCCGAGACAAGATTTGGTGAACATATTGCAGGAGCTAAGCGAGAATTCAAGACCAGTAGAAGAACGACTAAGTGAAATAAAGGAGTTACTTCAACAGCACCCGGATATTGTCAAATACTGCGGCAGCCAGAAATATCCCGCCATCCATACTGCAGCTATAAATGATGAGTCTCAGTAAGCAACGTTGAGAGTGAGAGAGAGTTTTGTTGTCCTTTTACACATGTTTACCATAGGAATGTGTTTATAATATTTAGATGACAATAATGTTTAAGCATAGGTACCCTAACTATAAAACAATAACTGACTCCAACGTCTTATTTTAGTATCGAAAGAAAAAAACTAAATATTCCTTCATTACACGAAACATATGACAGTCTAAGAAAGCTCATGGAACCCAATATCTTAAGAAATTTTGTGATAAATCCTGGTTTGCAACAACTTTATACATTTTAATCTAATTTGCAGAGTGATGGAGCTGCTGATCCAACATGATGCTGATATGGAAGCAAAGGACGCCACGGACCACCGCACTCCTCTCTTTTTCACCATCACAAAGCAGTCCATTAGATGTTTCCAGCTACTGCTTGAGAAGTGAGTTCCCTTACTCCCCTTTAAATACGACTTTTTTGTAAGACGAGAAACACTAAAAATCTGCTACGATTCTCACTCTCTCTCTCTCTCTCTCTCTCTCTCTTGCTTTTTTTCATATTCACCTGAACCGCCAGCTGATGTATGGGTTCCCTGCGTTCGCTGTTTTGCTGAGTATAAGTAGCTTTCGTGTGTACGATCACCCCCCAAAATCCGCCTCGGAAACGAGAACAACCCCCCTCCCCCTCCGCGAAATCTTTGGTGATGACAGGTTTGCTATTATCTTCTCTTAATATGCTATTGCCATTATTGTGCAAAGACTTATGTTACTTAACCCTTTCGCTGCAATTCCCACAATTGCCACTTTATTCTGTCTACCGCCAGACGATTTTATTCAGCTTAGGGTAACCTCCCGCAGCGAAAGGATTAAAGCCCTTAGTTATAGCAAAGATAACGGTGTTAATCATTCGTCTTCTAATCATTTTTGTCGAGTCTCAAGTTGTCGTTCTTTTTTTTTTGACAATTCGAAAGTCAATTTTCAATTTCGTACCGATACATTTTTTTCGTTCACATACTGCTTTAGTACAATGTTTAATTGTTCTGAAACTGAAAGTGTAACTGTTAAGGTACAGTAAAATAAGCCTTACTCATCCCTCATTTGGCTGAGTCCGCCTCAATCTCACTGGATAACTATACGCTACCACTGTTACACGATCGAAGCTCTTTTGAGAGTCTACCTCACCCTCTTACCCCACAACTGTGTGAGGTCTCGGTCACAAGGGAAGGTTCAGTATATTTTTGCTCGTATTTCAAACTATTTTCACCTGACAAATGCTGAGCGAAGTTGACACTAGTGAAGAAGATATAATCTGTGAAGAAATGAGCTTCCTCAAATACTTCAGCTGACGTTATGTATAGTATGAATCATGTTGTGGTTCACTACCTGGGTTCCTCCGAACTTTTAGGTCCAACAGACTGATATCAAGAGTTCCAAAAGAAAAAATGGTAATGGCGCATTTAATCAAATAAATTAAAATAGTTCACTGTTACGTCCACACACTTTTCTACAAACGCCTTGAAAAGTCAGGTGTAATGACAAAACTGCGCCAACACGTGAACTTTGCTACCAAGAGCCAAGAGCGGATTTGACCAACGCAGTGGAGTGGCTGAGTGAATGAGGCGCGTTGGGTGAATCTAGAGCTCTTCATTAATTTCGTGATATTCTGCAATTGCAAATAATATTAAAAATTAAGTGTTGATCTATAGCAGTGGTTTTTAACCTTTTTGATCCCAAAGGGTCTAAGAACATATTTTTCTTTTCAAATTCAATTTTACCGCCTTCATTGCCTTTCTAGATCCAAATAAACAAACTCAGTGCAAATGTAATATTTCTAGAAATTCAATTGCATTTCATCTAGAAGCCTTTGTATTCTTGGTGAGGTCGAAGAAAGAGCACACTACATGCCATTATGTTTCCATCGTCTTCACAGTGACAAGTCTGACAAAGATACTGTAGGTGGAAGAAAAAAGCAACAGCCACTCACTTTCTGACTAAGTTTTGGGTAAACGGGCAAATATTTCCCCGAAGACTTTTCCAATAGTAGGGCTTTGAAATTATCTTTGGCAGATGAATTTAATTTCATTCCCAGAAACTTTCCTCCCAGATTCTGAAGGTTTGACAAATTTGGAGAAAATTTTTAAAAATTAAGGTCATCAATAATTTGAGATGTTCACATATTCAATACAGTATTATCGGTTCTATGACAATTCAACCTCCTTTTCAACTCAACCCGTCAATTCAACATCTTTATATATGCAGCTTTTCCCAAAAATGCCTTAAATTAATTTGGATTTGGAGACCCTGACACGACGGTAACACTGTACCAGCTCAGTCAAGCAGAACTGCAGCTCTGATACGTGTTCAAACAACGACATTGTTCTTACATTTAATTTTTATGTGAGTCTTTCCTTTACTTTTTTCTATATCTTCGAAAAAATCCCTATTATCCTCGTTGGGGGACCCTGGAATAGAATTTCAACTCTGGCAATACTAAATGAAGTTAAGACAGAGTAATGAATGCCAAATTTTCCCTATCCTACGCTGACACGCCCATCTTTTAATTATTGTGAACTGCGAATCTATTTCATTGGGAATATATATTTTGAGTCAAATATATATTCAATCCGTTTCGACCTTCAGGTTAACAACCGCCGATCTACTGTAGAATGATAATTGAACCACATTGATAATGTTGACATATTAAAGTGAAAAAGAAAAAAGTTAAAACGACCAGCGGTATTTGCTGTTATTTCGCCACCCTCGCACATTTATTCCTTATTCACCTAATGGGCACTCAGTAGAGGCGGCCATGCCTATGGAAAAGAGCCCAGTGGCCTTTGTAGGACCCGTCCATTGTTCTTGATAGTTTTGCCTCCAGGGCTATTTTGAAGCCCATTACTGTTCTCGATTCCACAGCTTCAGCTGGTAGACTTCCATAGGTCTACCACCCTATGTTTGAAGAATTATTTCTTTATGTTCGTCGTGCATCATAACTTAATTGGCGAGTTGAGAGTTGTATCCCACTGTGTTGGTGGCTTGTGGGATCAGTAAAGTAAATGGGCCAGGTTCATGTTTCTATTCCTTTCAAGATTTTATGTCTATGAAATCTGCCCTGCTGTGTCTCGTCTTAAGAGTTGCTCATCCTAAGGTCCTCAGTCTACTTGAATAATCGAGATGACTTAAGTAGTTCCTGATTCATCTTCGCCACAGTGCTGCACCTTTTCTAGGGATGCTAGGTATTTATGAAGGTAGGGTTTCTCTGCTTCTATACAGTAAACCAAACTGGGACGTACATGCGATTTATAAACCTGAAGGCAGAAGGAGCTTATTCATATCTTTGAATTCGAAAGTTCACTTTATAATTCCCAAATCCCGTTTTGCTGTTATCGCTGCTGCCCCCAGTTGTTACGCTACCTTCATTGACTGATCTATCACAAATGTCTAGAATTAATCCTTATCAACAGCATCCTGGAAAGTGTTATCAACAGAATAGTTGTGGTTCGGGTTATTGTATCCTACATGCAGTCATAAATTTCGTAATGTTAAAGAGCATTTGCCAGTCTGTAGACCATTTTAACAACTCGTGCAGCTCTTTTTGCATTGTTGCGACATTTTCCCATATAATAAAGATGCATCCACAAATTGCATCTAGTAGCAAACTAAACTGTTATGTCCTGAACTAAGCAAACAATGTACTGGACATACTCTTAAAACTCAACACGACAATATACTGACCACTGGGGCTCTGATAAACCCCCTTTATGACCTATACTCTGTAATCCTTTTTACACTCTATCGCCCACAGGATGAGTATGGGGTGCACAATAAACTAGCTGCTGTCCGCTGCAAAACTCACAATTTATTTTCCCATGATAAGCCAACCTATACCATTAGGTTCACAAGTATCACGTCCTCATTTGTAGTTATTCTAGCGTCTAACTCTTGAGAGGAGGAAGGGTATCCAAGTCATTCACCTCGATCATATAAATGGGATTACAGGATTCAATTTTACATTTATGGCTGTATGAGTAATCGGTGAGTGCGAAGTGATTTGCGAAAACAACCTCGGTAATGGGTATGTATTAACGGAACTACTGATTGCATCCCAACTCACCTATTCGGTCATTCATATCCAATACCAATTATTTGTCAGGCATCAAGGGTCTCGAGGCAGCGCTTAAATGGTCTCGTCGTAAAAACCGCTTTAATCAAGTCGATGGATAGAAAAGAGATAGTAGTCAAAGATAAACAGAAAAGTTAATTTAATTTATGAAGATCGTTTAGGTGGTGGAAAAGATGTTGAGGGAGTGAATTTGCAAACAAAGTGATTAAGATTAACTTTAGAGAGCATGTATGAGATAGAGGTCAATAATATGATCTATTTTTCAGAGGCGCGAATGTTCGTGCAGTTGGGCGAGACGGTAAGAGTGTTCTTCATGTAGCAGTTGAACATAATGTAAAACACGGGATGATGGTACGTGAGTTGATACGACGAGGTGCCTCCCTCAAGTGCACTATAGTCAAGTCTGGTTATACACCCATACACACAGCGGCTTGTATTGGCGATTATGAGCTATTAAAAATGTTTTTGAAACATGATCGAAATGCAGCAAACTTTTGTGATAGGAAGGGTAATGTACCACTGCATCTGTCAGCGGAGAAAGGTCATAAATATTCTTGCAATATTCTCCTGCAATACGGAGCTAATATTGATGCGAACAATAAAATGAAGGAAACGCCATTGCACTTAGCTGTCAAGGGTAGCTTTATATCTACGTGTGAGGAGCTACTGATAAGTCATTGCAATATCAATTCTGAAGATAAAGGTGGCAACACCGCCTTACTTAGCAGTACTGCATCAAACAAACGTTGCTCAAAAGATATCCTAGAGCTTCTTTTGCAACACAAGGCGGATATAAATGTGAAAAGACCCAATGGAGATTCCGCCTTGCATCTTGCTGCTAAGGCAGGATATCCAGACAAATGTTTACTGCTTGTACAAGCAGGTGCAGACTGCAACTTGCAAAACGTCAATGGCATGACCCCATTACACTATGCAACCAAAAAAGGATTTACGGGGTGTAGTGCTGCCATCCTCAATTTTCCATTAAATGGTGATTCAAATCAATATTTTAAACCAGTGAACGTTTTGTGTGAAGAAGAAGAAGAAGAAGACGAAGGAAAGGAGAAAGATGTAGTCTGTGGAGGACGTACTCAGTGTACGGTGTTTCATAGTTCAGTTGATGTTAATGTTAAAGATAATGATGGTAAAATGCCCATACATTATGCTGTTGAGACGGGCTCAAAAGAGTGTGTTATGCAGCTCCTCAAGAGAAAAGCGAATATTGTAATTGCAACTCCTGATGATGACACACCTCTGCACCTTGCAGCTCGTGCAGGCCTTGATGAATGTTGCAAATGCTTCATAAAAAGAAGGGCTGCAGTCAATGCCGAAAATAAACAAGGGAAGACACCAATCCATCTAGCTGTAGAAAGTAATTCGGTGGCTTGCTGTCAAGTATTGGTAAAGGGAGGAGCCAACATCAATCACGCAGACTGTGATAAATTAACACCTCTGCACATTGCGGCTAAAATTGGTGCAACTGGTTGTTGTGAATTCTTAATTAAAAAGAATGCTAACCTATCTATAACTGAGGGGAATGAGAAAACACCACTTCACTGGGCAGCCTCCGAGGGACATCTTGAATTGTGTGAAATGATGATTAATAGTGGCAAAGACTGGCAACTTTTCAAAAAGGATGACCAAGGCATGATTCCCCTTATGACTGCCTTCAGAGAAAAACATGATGAAATATTCTGCTGCTTACTTAAGAAGATGTGCGAACTGTGCGAACGGAAAAGTAACAACAAAACCCAATCATATCCTAAAATCGGTTCTGTGAACGACCTTCTCGCTACAAGCATTCGTGAAAAGCGCCCGTAAGTATACAGTGTATTACATTATTAAATCTACCACGAGAATTTGACATAATGGATAAAAAAAAGTACGTTATCTTTTATTAAAAAAGAAAAACTTTAGATTCTGGAAAAAAATTCTATATTGATAGTTAAACTGACAGGTATGAGATCCATACAAAATATTTGTGGGGTATAATAAACTAACAAGTCTGGCTGCAAAATTTAGGGTAATGTAATGGTTAAAATGTTTAACTTCATATATTAGACAGGAAACAGACATGAATTAATCAATACTAGAGCCGAGATACTGGGTGTCCACCGTTATTGCTGATCTGCAAAAAAACCCAACTTAATATACAACACGCAGGTATGAACACATGCAAAATACAATTTAAATATTTAATCTAAATCGACATATTTTTTTCTCAACAGCAGCGTTATAGCGGCAATCATCAAGAGCACACTGTGGGACGAAGCCCTCGCCCCAATGCATGTGAAGGAAAGGGCAGTAAACCTGGAACAGTTAATCCGGCACTACCCAACACTAGCTAAGGTCAGATGAATGGTTTATACACATACATACATACATACAAACACATACATACATACATATATATATATATATATATATATATATATATATATATATATATATATATATATATATACATGCACACACATAAATACGCACAAATACATACGCACACACACAATTACGCACACAAACACATACGCCACGGATCTGGCAGTTGTCCAGGAGGCCGTTGACAAACGTCAACTTCTCCTTCTGGCGGCCATACATGGAGATTGTGCTAATGCTCGCTAGAGGTCAGTCTACTTGAATAATCGAGATGACTTAAGTAGTTCCTGATTCATCTTCGCCACAGTGTTGCACCTTTTCTAGGGATGCTAGGTATTTATGAAGGTAGGGTTTCTCTGCTTCTATACAGTAAACCAAACTGGGACGTACATGCGATTTATAAAGCTGAAGGAGCTTATTCATATCTTTGAATTCGAAAGTTCACTTTATAATTCCCAAATCTCGTTTTGCTGTTATCACTGCTGTCCCCAGTTGTTACGCCGCAGATCTGCCATCTATACTCCTTGTATTTAATAGCGGTCAGTATTTTCTCCATACTATCATAAGTTTCCTTCAAACCTACAGAATGCGCTACTGGAACTGAGGCTTTTGGTTCCCATTATGCAACAATACTGCTTTCAAAATAAACTTAGAGGAATCTATAAAAGTCGCCATTCCTTTGGGTCATGTTTTTCTCCCAACTCTGACATCAGTCCATCTACATCAATACACACACAGAGGGACGCCTGCATTCTGTACAATGAAGATAATGTAACATTTATTTTCCTAAAAACAGTTCCATTCCTGCAGTCTTGATGCTAAAAGTTCCATCTGCTGTTTTGACAGACGATCACGTACAAGATCATTAAGTTCACTTTGTTCTATAAGGTGTGATTCATTGGATGTCTGGTCAATGAAAGGAGAATAATGGGATGATTCTGGGATTTCTTCCTCAATTTCCTCATCCAAAGTTTAGAGCTCTTCCAAATTAGCCGCTGGTGTTGGTATAGGGAGGCCTTCTCCGTGAGGGACGGGTCTTATTGTCGAAGGTACATTTGGATACTCAATTTGGTAAATTAACACAGCCTCGGCGTTGTATTCTCTCCATTCTCCTATTCAGTATTGCTAACCTTGCATTTAATATATCCCTACCAACACAAGTACGTATCTTATATTCCTACACTACATATACACATACATCATAAAAATTTTAAGTGACTGACATTATTTTTTGCCATATTTGAAATCAACCCCAAAATCAATGAAGTGCAGCGTATTTGATCCATGTTACCGAACCCTTGTCAACTGGTGTTCAGAGAGGGAACTAAATTGTTGTATTGAGAATAGTTTTACATGATAAATATGATATATAAACATACGGAGCATAAATGAACCTAAGCCTTGACAGGATATTACTACCTGGGTCTTTCTGCCCTTAAATGTGTCATTCAGAATTGCAATCCAACTAGAAAAAAATACTAAAAGAAATTATTTTCCTTGATTATAGCATGTCCTGGACAAGTGTATAACGAGGAGTGCGGATAGTGTGAGGTTCAACTTCTACATCCTTGATGACACCTACTACTCTGTCCAAGACCGTAAGCGTTAGACTCTTTACATACATATATATATATGTATATATATATATATATATATATATATATATATATATATATATATATATATATATATATATATAAGAGAGAGAGAAGACTCCTCTTGTCTCGGTAGGGTTGTCATATTGTTTAACACAAAATCGTAAAGATACTTTTTTGATTGTGTGGACGTAATAATCAATTGCATCTTTAATGTCAGCATTATATTTCTCGGTGTTGTTGCCTGAATTTCCAGGAGACAGAGCTTGTAACAGAACACTTCAGGGCCATAATGGGAATAAGGAACCAGGTGTGTAGAGAGATAATTTCAAGACAATTGAGATTCATAATACAGTGCAACGTAGTATGTTGTTAGGCTTCCAAGTCCTCGGTACTGATGCCACTAGAGTAGAGAACAAAATGTAAAAGGTCATTAGGACGAGGAATAATGGAGTAATAAAATTTCCTTCAACTTTCTTGTTGATAGAAACAATTTGGTTTGTGAAAACTCTGCCAGCGTCTGTTGTATCATCCACGTCTTCTTGTTTTTATAGGGAACAGCTCAAGAGGTAACCTTTCCGCTCGGATTCCATACTCTGAAGATGGAACACTGAAGCAAGATGCGGTCGAGAAAATATCAGATGTGCAAGAGTGGAGGAGAAGTCGCCCACTTAACGTCATGGTCGAGTATGTTGTGACTAGTAGTAATGTGAGAGCGTCCTCTTGAATATATTTCGGCATGTTAATACTGGCCAGACTTCAGAGGGAGGGAGGAAGGAGGTGAGGGGGGAAAGGAGGAGGGAGGGGCAGGAGGAGGGGGAGGAGGAGAGGAAAGGAGAGGGGGGAAGGAGGGGAGGAAATATTATCTTTGCCTTTTTTTTCTTTTTTTTTCTTTTTTTTAATCAAGCCTACGCCCGGGTTCTGTAGCCTCTCTTAAGGGAGTTGGGTATAGAAGTTAGAACATATTGCATCCAGGTAGGTAGCATCCAGTAGGTAGCAGGCAGCTATCAAACAGGGAGGTACTACCGCCTGGGAAGATATTGGAAGCATAATGTGTTGTCTAATGGTAGACCCTGCTGCCATATGGCATCACGAATATTGTGACCAAGTCCCAGGTTGCTGATCTGTCTTTCTGCCTCATTTACACACAATTGCAGGGTCTCAATTGTTTCTCTTACTATTGACAACACAACATACTATACATATAGCATTTCTCACTATTGATTATTGTTCTTCTTTTCTTTATTATCATTATTACAGTGTTATTATTATTATTATTATTTTATTTTACTTTTTATTGTAAATTTTATTTACTATGAATTACTATTATTATTAAATTTTCGCCTCCCAGGCCCCGATGTGGGTCAGTGACCTGTGCCCGGGTGGGCTAATCCCCATAAAAGAAAAAAAAAATGTCTACACAATTTATCAGCTCCACCGCGTTATAATGTTTTTACTGCGTTTTATCATTTAATTCGATGCTTATTTTTTTTAAGGGGATTAGCCCACCCGGGCACGGATCAATGACCTAAATCAGGGCCTGGGGGCGAAGATATACTAATACTAATACTAATACTAATACTTATACTAATACTACTAATACTAATACTAATAATACTAATACTTATACTAATACTAATACTAATACTAATACTTATACTAATACTAATACTTATACTAATACTAATACAACTAATACTAATACTAATACTAATACTTATACTAATACTACTAATACTAATACTAATAATACTAATACTATTACTTATACTAGTACTACTAATACTAATACTACTAATACTAATACTAATACTAATAATACTAATACTAATACTACTAATACTAATACTAATACTAATACTACTAATACTAATACTAATACTAATAATAATAATAATAATACTAATAATAATAATAATAATAATAATAATAATAATAATAATAATTTCATTGCCCCAAATTCGTGAAGCGTCATAGGTAGTGAATTAATATCGAATGTGGTCGTGGATGCCTGTATGTATGGTTAAGGTTAATACTTTATTTTGTTCTTATTTTATTATTGTCAAGTTGAAATTCATTGTTTTATTCCCATACACATAGATTTACCTTAGCTTCACAATGCTAGTTAAGTACTATTGGTGTTGTTGAGAATTACAAAGGATATTTTTTTTGCTATTGTCGGGCTTAGTGCTGTACAGTAATGTTTGGTCGCTGTTTTTTTTTTATGTCAAAATTATACTCTTTTAGACAAAGCCCCTCCCCCCCCCCCCAAAAAAAAAGTACCTAAGACAACCTTTTAAGTTTCATTGTTTGATTTAGCAGATACATGTTATTATGTTACTTTAAGAAATATATGTGGGGTGTGTTGTCCTCAGGTGCCAACGACTAGAGCTCTTAAAACATGATCTGTGTCAGCGACTGGTGACGGAAACATGGAACCGTTACGTGGGTTGCTTTTTCAAATTGCTCCTCTTAATCGAAGCTTTGTATGTGCTTATGCTCTCCTTCTACGTCAACCTGGCCTAGTAAGTGTTATTGCCGTTTTACACTTTGTATATTGACTGCACAGTGTCGTACGTTACACCACCATAGTGTCACCTAACCTTGTGTACACCCACACTAGCCACAAACACATCATGAACGGATGAACATAATTTGTCATTTGAACTTTCCATCACGCTATCACACACACACACGTCGCCAGGATCAATCAATCCTCCAACTTACATTATGTAATAAAAGCAAGCATCTCCTACATCCCAGCGGATTTATAAAAGACTTGATATCTACTTTAATTAAAAAAAAAAATCAAACAACTAATCATTCAAAAAACCTGCCGAAGCAAAACTCACTCAACACTGATTACTCGACATATTTTTTTTTTTTTTACAACTCACTGAAAATCTTAAAACTCTTATGATTTAACCTCAACCCCTTCACTCAACCTGTCACACCAATGTTTGCAGCACTTTGTAATTAATATGATCTCTTGAGTCCATACGAGGTGTTAGCTCTCTTTGGTTTGTGAAGGCTGAGAAACTTGCCCTTTTGGTAGGTACAGCTGGTAGATACCGGACGACTAATTCTAACATATAAAAATCCCAAAATAAAGTAAATAATCTGTTGAGTTTACTTAATGGCTGATTTAAATAGCCTAGCAGAAGCTTCAGGCGTGGCGTGGTAGTCACTCCTTAACAAAAGTTGCCACTTCTTTGTTGCATTGTCTACTGATGTTTAGTTTTTTCTCAATATAGCCATCTTTGGAGTCCCCACCAGGAAGGAAAAGTCCATTGGTACCCCTTCATTTGCGAACTTCTATTACTACAAGCTAATTATTTCACTGGCTAATGGGGACAAGAGTGCTAGTCGACAAGTGATGAATTAGCCTCAGGACACACGCTTCCTTCACCTGTGTCAACATGGGAATAACTACGATAACATAAGCGACACAACAATGCTTAAAATTATATTAACATAACTTCTAAGTAACTGTTCAGTGGATGTTAAAGATTTTTATATCTTGTAATGGAGGATTTCTAGAGCCACAACTTTTTAACGCTGACTCCTCTTCAGTTTTCCTATCACAACCATTCGTTTTATATGTCCTGCCTCTACGGAAACTGTTCTAATATATATAACTCCAAGGAAGACACTAAGGAGTGCTGCTTCTCATCAGTGATTGGTCTTATGTACGAGCTGAGTTCAACGTAACGCAGGAGATGGCGTGTGATAGCTCCAGCGAGAGGGACACCTGTGAACGTCCCGATTCAAATTCTTCAGATCCAAACTACCAGTGCGAGGCTTCATCTGATTTCCGTATCCCAGTAAGGCCACCTTTATTTAATCTACAGTGGTTTTTAAACACCCAAATTAACTCTTGATAGCATGGAATTAATGTGATCTTTAGTTTTAACGAATTAAATTCCATATTACGTTTACTTTTCTGATACATAAATAAATATTAGGGTTTTCCTCGTCTTGATCTAGTTCTTTATTTTGCATTTTTTCTTGGTTGGCTTTATGAAAATATACCTTGAGAGCCGCTTTAGTCCATTAATTTCTGTATCGTATCTTTATTTGTTTATGCAACAAAAATATCTTCAGCTTTCTGCAATTACAGTATAGTTATTATTTTGTCAATATTACCTCTTTGCAATTATTACCTAAACACTCATTACTTAAGGACTGCTTAGAACCTCTCTTCCCTCACTCCCAGCACTGCATTATTTGTGTGAGGTAAATACTAAAATGTTTGTTTATGTTTTCCGATTGATGATGCTATTTAACACGCTCAGGAGAACTTCACTCACGTCCTCCTGAGGAAATTTACCCTCTTCCTCCTTTTGGTCTGTTTCGCCGTGAAGAGAGGCAAAAATCTGCATGTGAGTAGTCACTGTTTATAACGTTTTAAAGGTTATATTTTGTATCATGTGTTTTAGCCGTACATGAACTCAACTTCCTTCACTAAGGCGTATTATTTAACACTTACATAACTTAATTGGTACCGTCACCTTTCAGAGTAGCTACAATGAGGCTGTGTTTAATAAATTCCTCTCATATTCGTTTTAGCTTTCCCACACCACATCATTTAATTATATGTTCAATGGTCTATACCAGGCACGGGCAATCTTTCCTTAATCATGGGGAGCATTACGATTTAGGCATTTTTTTCTACGGGCCAACCCACCAAAATTTATATCCTACCTAACCCAAAAGTAATGTTAATATTGTATTAGCACGGACAGTCAAACAGTTTATCGTCAAGTCCACCTTACGATACTTTCAGTTTACAATCACAGTCTCTCTCTCATTTATGAAACTAATCCACTATAATAATTTTTAAGTAATACGTTAAAGCTTCTTAACATTTAAGGGGGGTTAAGAGGAAAGCAGTCTGTGAATACTTTGATTTTTTCCAACAGTTACAACTTTTTCCTTACTTATGAGACACACCCAACAGAATAATGGCAATGTTAATCTAAGCGCAACTACATTGAAAAACAACCTCTAGGCACATTCTCTCTCTCTCTCATATATATATATATATATATATATATATATATATATATATATATATATATATATATATATATATATATATATCATGTAAATTCACAATGAAAACGTGGATAAGATAAATTTTTATAAAATATCACAGGGAAAAGGGAAAAATTGGAGAACCTAGCTTTCGTCTTTGACCATATATACTGTACTTACAGTATTTCACTGTTACATTTTAGGCAGTTAGTAACTCATAGGTGATGAAACAGTAATGAACTGTGTGTGAAGATAATTCTTTTAATAAATATTGCTTTACTTACCATAAACTGGATGCATCTATCTGAACCGAGGGTCACATTAAATAGAATTTTTCAATCACTCTGAGGGCCACACAAAGACAGGATTCGGACCGGCCGCGGGTTTGCCCATGCCTTGTCCATACAATGAAGAATTCTTATTTATTAGACCTTCTGCATCACCTTACCCACCCTATTTTTCCCTTCAGACCAGATTCGTAACATTCTCGTCATCTTTTAAACATTTTATTCATTTTCCTATTCTCTCTATCTTATCTCCCCGCACTCTTCCTCTTTCTTGACATTACCCACATGAATCTGACCTATATATATAGTGTCAAAGAATATGATGCATTTCTTTGTGTACGAACCTCTGTCCTGTATGGCTGTGAACTGTGACATTACCCACATGACTCTGACCTCTATATATGTGTATATAGCTGTTAATAAATATGATGTATTTCTATGTGTATGAACCTCTGTCCTGCGTGGCAGTGAGAAATGATACCACCCTCAGTGTCAAGACCTGACTGAATTACTCAGAATAGGCAAACTATACTACAAGATTTGTCAATAAATTTGTTAAACTAAAACTAGGGAATGCAAGTTTAGGTTCTTTAATCTATCTTGATAGGGAAGGTTTCCAAGTCCCAGAATCATATTCGTCATTCTTCACTGCACCGACTCCAGTGAATTGATATGAATTCTATAATAAGGGCACCAGAACTGAACAGCATAATCGAGGTGCGGCCTGACTAGAGCAAGATAAAATTGTAATATGACCTATGTTTGAAGCTATCCAGCGTGTTCGAGTTAATGATGTTAATGATGTTTGGTAACTTGTTCCACTCATCCACTACTCTATTTCCAAACCAGTGTTTACCTATCTCGTGCCTAAATCTAAATTTGTCTAATTTAAAACCATTGTTACGAGATCGTTCCTGGTTGGATAGTTTGAGTACCTTTGTTATATCACCTTCGTTTAGCCTTGATTCCCATTTATACACCTCGATCATTTCGCCCCTCACTCTTCGTCTCTCGAAGGAGTGCAAATTAAGATGCTTTAATCTGTCTCTGTACTCAAGGCTCCTAATGCCCGGGAATGTTTTGTCATTCTCCTTTGGATTCTTTCTATACCCATTCTGTAGTACGGTGACCACAACTGAACGGCGTAATCCAAGTGAGGTCTCACAAGCGCAAGATATGGTTTTAGGATAACCTCACTAGTCTTGTAACTAACACTCCTTTGTATGAACCGAAGTACTTTGTTAGTCTTGTTTAGAGCAAATACACATTGATTATTTGGTTTATGATTCCTACCTATCATTACTCTTTAAATCTTTCTCACAGTCGGATTTCTCTATAACAACGTTGTTCATCTGATATCTGGTTTCTCTGTTTACGTCTCCTAGACTAAGTACTTTACACTTGTCTCCATTAAATTTCATCTGCCTAAATCATTTTAATTTCGTACCTCAGTGTCGTGGGATGTACCTGAGAGTAGAGAAAATACTTCGGCTGTTATGTTTCACAACTACTCTAACCCTCCTCGTAGACTGGACCGATTGTACAGCAGCGACTGGGGTGAGGGAGGTGAGTTGATCAAGGATATATTATGTTTTGCGTTTTTAATGAGAATGAGAAAAATGTATTCTTCCGAATTGCTGGAAATATAATTAGCTAATCCCCCCCAAATTATGATTTACTTTCCTCAAAATTCCGTGGCATTTTTTCTTTTGTTTAAAAAATGGAATAAAAGCCAGTGTTTGAGGGTGTCCAGGAGTGTGAGGCGACCCGACAGACCCAGACCAGCTGATATGTAGGGTGCAGAAACTTGTGTTTATTGAGACTTATTAACTCTCAAAGGTTGGAAGCATGAACCATAGGTCGATTACAAATGAGAATATCATCAAGATGCATTACCCCCCTCCCCCCACATAAAATGGGGGGGAGGGGGGGGGGAACGACTCTTCAGGTGAGCACTTATAGGTTTAATTTTCAGGTGATCCTTAAACGCTAAAATCACGAAGGGTTATCGACTTTGTCCAAAATATATGAAATCCTTCCATTATCCACCAGTAATGTGTCAATCCTGTACATTTTTCTTCATTTCAGGACTGGCAGTGGAGGTGTGGAGTCTGCTCAGTACTGTTAGCCTGGTATCACTTCATTATATTGCTGGGTTTGCTGCCCCAGTTTAGTGTTTATCTCTTTATTGTAAATGACTTCCTCAAAACTATCTTAAAGTTATTTGGACTCTTGCTTCTTCAGGTGGTTGCATTTACATTTGCCTTTCAAATGCTTATGAGAGGAAAATATGCATTCAGCAAATTTTCTCGTGCCATTATGAAGATCTTAACCATGATGGTGGGCGACCTAGGATATGAGGAAAACTTCGGTAACACGGAGAGTCTACCCTACCCAATCATGAGCAGCCTTCTTTTGCTCTGCTTTCTTGGGATCATGGTAATTGGAATGATTAATATTGTAACGAATCTTCCACAAGGGGAGATGGAGAAGGCCAAGGACCAGGCTCAGCTCATAAATTTGTCTGTTCGCGTGAGCTTGATAATAACAATAGAATCTTGGTTTCCCTCGTTGAGGAAACGTTACAATATTGGCTGGGTTATTGACAAGGTGAATCAAGACATAAGTCAAGATACTGAACTTAACTCAAATGCTACTATAAATAAAAGTTGCAGTAATCTAAATTCTTCATGTCACTTATGTGGTGGGCGTGATCCTGAGCACACCTACAGATTACTTGAAAATTTATCCCGTCAAGTCAATGAACAAAAGATGCTGTTGCAAGACCTAATGTCATGTGTAGTGAGAGGTGAAAAACATCGGATCAAATGTAACACCACGTAAATGACCAAAAGCCTTCACACACACCAAAAAAACACGAACCCTAATGTTAAAACGGATCACCTGAAGAATCTGCTCCACCCCAGCTTATTCCATCTAAAGATTAACCACCTCACGCTAGCTTAATCTCACCTCATCTCCCCAAACTGTGTTAGGATGGTTAATCTTAAGGTGAAATAAGCTGGAGCGGAGGAGCATAAAGGATAAGATGGAGCTTCAGTTATGATTGATGGTATTTTTTGAGATATTTTGCTGTTCTTTTGTTTTAGGTTTATTAATCATCGTTCATTAGTTGATGTTGTGAAAGAATTACATATTAATTCATATATGCTTTGTGAAACCACGAGATTTAAGGCCAGAAATAGGTGAGTGTTGAGAGTAGCATAATGGTGACGAAAGTAGGATTTAATGTAGCCAAGTTTATGCGAGAATGTGGTCCTTGATCAGCTACTTTATTCACATAATTTAGAAGAACTTCACTAACTGACAGACGCGTGACCACCAGAGCATCACGTTGTCTTGAGAGCTGTGTTTAGTTATGTTACACCAAAAGAAAAATTTGTTTCAGTCGCATCTGTTGTTCGTTGATGATTTGTAAACTATATAGCTTATAAAGGTCCTAAATAAAAAGAAAAAAAAGGATGAAATAATACAGTATGTGACATTGGCAGACAAAACCACTTGCACCTTAATCTTTAGCGATGAAGACTAACACAACTTTGTAAACAAGATCTATATACTGTATTGATTAATGCATAGACTTATACGAAGACAATAGTGATGACCCTACCACCAGTGGGTGTTGACTATAAGGGAAGTAACTCAAGTACTGTACTAGTGGTTCTTAAACTGGGGATCTTTGTGATATTTCAGGTCACTACTTCTGACCACTTATGTAGGGATTTGCTGACAACCAAAGTTACAAAAGTGAACAGAACAAAGTCAGGTTTCCATCACTGGTTAATCTGGCACTGGTCATTCTAAATGCGTCTACCTTAGTTGTAACATAGCTGAATTAATTTTACTTATTATCAAAACTGATTTTCTGTTGTTCCAAAATATATCTTATTATGTTACAAAAATAGTTTAACCCCTGAAATACGAGATGTATTATGTATATTCTCAGCATATTTAAGCAAAAAGTTGTGATAAATTCTGAAATTGTGGTGTTATTCTAAATTGTTATTTAATCTTAAATAACCTAGAAAGAAGATTAATGATCACTTTGAAATGATTGGCGAGTTTTAAAATTTTGTAACTCAATGAACATTTATTGAAGGGAGTTAAATATCTAATGGAAAGTTTGTAAATTATTGTAAGAGACATTTGTGAATTTCTCAGTATATATGTAATGTTATCTTTTTAAATGTTAAATGCAAAATAGATTAATGATTGTAGATCATGATGATATGATTGACTAGTTCATAAATTATCGAGATTACTTCATAAATCGTGATACACTGAGAGTGAAGGTTGACGACCTGTCCTTGTATTGTGGACAGGTCTAACTCAGGTTGAGAAATTTGTCCATTGAAACCACCTGGTGACTTGGGAGGCTTACCATATGTTTTTATGCCCAAACCGGGACAAGGATTAATTTAATGAGGCCATGGTATTATACTACTGTACATATATTTGCCTTTTACTTTTACTTTTTATATGGAAAAAAATAATTTCGGGAACATAATAATGGAAAATATCAGCTAAACCGAAATTCCTTTGTTTCATACATTTATGTATGAAAAATTGTAATAAGTTGCAAATAATATAATTCACAAATAAAATACAAATTGCATTTTTCTGCAATATACCGTTTTGTTTGACCACCCTTACTTGATACTATGAAGTACTTTCTTTATCATTGTTTTTGACAAAACTGTGAGCAAGCTAAAATAATATTCCTTCTACTTTGACTTTTTATATGGAAAAATGGTTCACAAACATAATAATGAAAAATATCACCTAAATTCCTTTGTTTCTAACATCATAGAAAGAAAAATTACAATAACTTGTAAATCATATATGCACAAGTATACTGCACCACAATAATACACAATTTACTCTTTTTCCTTTGTCTTTTGGTCATCCATACTTCTCACTCGATTGTACTTTCTTTAGCATCTTTCTGCCATTTGTTATTTTGTCATAAAACTGTGAGCAAGTTAAATCAATATTAACTTGGAGGAAAGCAAGGCTTTAATAGTACTCTCTGCCATGAGGCTACGGTCTTGGGACCAAATATTGTTTATAATTGAGAAGACTCTTTCTACAGGGGCCTATGTTCCAGGCAAACAAAAGACAAATTTAATGACATGCATGAGATTAGGAAAAGAAACGTTCTTTCCACTGAAGTGTTTAAACACCTGAACCCATTTTGCTTCACTGTTAGTCCCTGCATTTTCCCACTTTCTTCCTGTCACAGTCATTTAGGAGCTTCTTTGCAAATATGACTTCATCAAAAAGACTGTTATTGGCTATTATAGCCTTTCCATATTTATCATTAATGCAGTCTGCTGTGTACTCAATTTCTAGCCAGGTCACCTCTCCAGTAACCCAGGTGTGAGATACCATTCAAGGGTTTAATTAACGTGATAAGTTGCAACAGGAACTGGACGCGTGAGAAGGAATACAACGTAGACATAGAGGAATTTTTTTAGTTTAACAAATTTATTGGCAGAGCTTGTAGTACAGTTTGCCTATTCTGAGTAATTCAGTCAGGTCTTGACACTGAGGGTGGTATCACTTCTCACTGCCACGCAGGACAGAGGTTCACACACAAAGAAATACATCATATTCATTAACAGCTATAAATGTATAGAGGTCAGATTCATATGGGTAATGTCACTGTTCACTGCCATGCAGGACAGAGGTTCGTACACAAAGAGTTGCATCATATTCATTGACAGTACATATACATATATGTAAACACACATACACATACATATACATATATACATACACATATACATGTACATATATATACACACACGCACACATACATATACGTCGGTCAGATTCATGTGGGTAATGCCACTGTTCACTGCCATGCAGGACAGAGGTTCGTACACAAAGAAGGAAATACATCATATTCATTAGCACTATATATAGGTCAGTGGATCACATACATATACGTCGGTCAGATTCATGTGGGTAATGCCACTGTTCACTGCCATGCAGGACAGAGGTTCGTACACAAAGAAGGAAATACATCATATTCATTAGCACTATATATAGGTCAGTGGATCACATACATTGGAGTCATATTCTAATTGAAGACTAATCAGTGTGGGCTAGCAAATTTGGGATAAACAGGAAGAATGTCCTCAAGCACACCTGATTCAATGAAGTAATTACATAGTTCAAGATACAATAAGTCAGGTGGCCTGAAGTCTTTGACAGTGTCACATTCAATAATATAGTGTTCAAGTGTATGCTTTAAAGGTTTATCACAAAGTTTACATGCTGAGTGTTCCGGTATGGGTACAGCGTTACTAACTTGCCAGTTGTGTCTGTATCCTAGCCTAATTCTGGCCACGACTACATCACATTGTCTGGTTCTGTCCTTATGCTGGTCATACCGGCACCTCTTGTTACAAAATTTGTCATACAGTATTTACTAATGCTACAACTGTCAGGTCTCTCTGCATTTCTCACTTCTTCTAGATCAGAGTTCATGATTCTGACTTGAATGTTTTTAATTACAGCATTGGACAGGCCAAGGTCACGGTCAACATTTTCTATCTTACATGCCTCATTGGCCAGTCTATCAGCACGGTCATGATACCTGATTCCAACATGGGACGGAATCCACACAAATTCGATACGAAAGTTGTTCTCATTGGCAGTTATCACATTCCTTTCAATATCACATACAACTTTAGACATAGAGCCTGACGGGCTGTTCATTGATTTCAAAGCACTTTGAGAGTCACAGAATATCACCCCACCTCCATTTTCTTTGAGGTAGTCTGTGGCTAAGTAGATTCCAGTTAGTTCAGTTTGTGTTGTGCTGGCCCAGTTGTTCAGCCTTTGCTTGGTTGACACTATCATCTCTTTTTCTTTATATATTACAATTGCACAGCCTGTTCTACCTGTGTTTGTCTGCACAGAACCATCAGTAAAAGCATAACATTCACTTGATTTAATACTCTCTATGTGTCTGTTAATAGTTTCTAGTGTGACACATCTCACCACATCGGTGTTTAACATTTGCTTACTACCAACAGGAGTGTAATTAATAGGAACTGATATGTCCAGCCATGGAGGAATGGCATTAATAGGTTCGTCTGGGGTGATTGGGACATTCAATTTCAAGAGATCTGCAACACTTTTATGAAGCCACGCCCCAAAGAGGGTCTTTTGTGGAAGGTTGGCGAGATGGTCGGGATTACTTATAGAACATCAACTCAGTTTGAGCTGTAGTTTGAGAACCATTGTTCTTCATAACTTTGACACAAAACATGGTATTAAGTAGAGCTATCCTCTCAGATAGGGAGGGCAGTCCGAGCTCTTTCCTCATGTTTACAATTCTGGTTGATTTTGGGCAACCAAGGATGATGCGCAGGGCTTTATTTTGCACTACCTCAAGGCTGTTGAGTTGTTTAGGCGGAATAGTCACAAGATGGAGAGCATGATAGTCAACTACAGAACGAATGAAGTGAAGATAGAAAGTACGAGCATAGGTGATGTTAATTCCATAGCCCTTGCCAACAAGGGTTCTGAGGGGTTTAATGCGCTGCATTAGTTTGTCACGAAGGTTGCTGACAAAGTTTGCATCATTCACACAAATTCCAAGATATTTATAGGAGCTACATAGTTCCAAGGGCATGCTGTTAATGTTATAGTCAAGAGGCAGAGGGTGAGCAGGACGAGGATTGAGGACCCTCGTCTTGTCAACAGATATTATGAGACCGCATTCAACAGTTCTCCGAGCAAATACATTCAGCAAGACTTGGAGCCTGAGTTTGGTTTGTGTCATAATGCAGATATCATCAGCATAGCATATTACGGCTTCGTTTGGACTTAACACTCCTCCCTGAGGCGTGCCCAGCTCAAATGATCTCATTCTGGTACTTTTAACTCCCCTAAACAGAACACTGGCATACCTGTTGGACAGATAACCCTTTATCCATGTCAGGAGGTTACCTTGTATGCCAAAATTAGCTAGTTTCTCAAGTATAATGTCTCTATTAGCTACATCTGTATGTATATTATGTATGCTGGATTATATATTATGTATGCATATTATGTATGTGCTCCATTTATGTAGCTAGCAGCGTGTGGCAATGTTATTACCATGTCCCACATGCTTAATTAATGTGCCTGGCGACGTATGGAAGCTGCTAATGTATCACTTGCCATACGTCGTCTATAGCAGTTGACCGGGAGCCTAGTCAAGAGAGAGTGCTGCTCTCCTTTGTGTACATACTCTTATCCAGTAAACCGAACCTACAAAACTATACAGGTGTTTGTGTTCTCTCCTGTATATAGAACTTATTATTCAGAACCTAACAACATTGTTAGGTTCTGAATAATAAGTTCTATATACAGGAGAGAACACAAACACCTGTATAGTTTTGTAGGTTCGGTTTACTGGATAAGAGTATGTACACAGAGGGAAGCAGCACTCTCCCTTGGCTAGGCTCCTTGTCAACTGCTATAGGCGACGTATGGCGAGTGATACATTAGCAGCTTCCATACGTCGCCAGGCACATTAATTAAGCATGTGGGATATGGTAATAACATTGCCACACGCTGCTAGCTAGGCTGAATAAATAATACATAAATGGAGCACATACATAATATACATACATGACATATAATCCAGCATACATAATATACATACACCTCCCTCCCCCCTATACGCTCATAGCAAAGTCTTGAGCGGACCTTTTCTTTTGGATCCGTTCTGAGCGTCGAGGGACTTCATCACTGGGAAGGGTATGGGACTCAACACTGGTGGCGGGGCCAGCAGACGGCATTGTTACGGGTCGGAGGAAACGGCGGTTCCTCCACCACACACGACCACTGGGTAACCGCACCTGGTAGTCCCGTGACCTGCCGAGACCCATGACTACGCCTACTTTGTCCCAACGTAGGGAGGTCGGGTCCTGAACACGGACTTGGGTGCCGACACTCAACCTGGGGAGAGAACGGGCGTGGTCATTGTAGCGGGCGACGACGTCCTGAACACGTTCGGCGGCTCGGCGATCACAATCCTCTGTCTTGGCCTGCCACTCCTTGGAGAAGGATTGAGGGTGAGCAGGGACACAAGAACGAAGGGGGCGTCCATACAAAACCTGGGCAGGGGAGCGTCCGGTGTAGTTAGGTGTGTTGCGGAGTTCAAGAAGACCCCTGTCGAAGGCCTCGCAGTCAATGTTCCCAGAAGGGGCCACCTTAAGGATGAGGTGCTTCAGGGATTTGACAGCAGCCTCAGCGTGGCCGTTGGACTGCGGGTAATGGGGCGATGACAACACATGCCGGACTCCCCATCGGTCAAGGAACACAGCAAAGTCCCGGCTTGTGAACTGAGGCCCTCCGTCGGTTCGCAGGCGTACAGGAACGCCCACGTCACGGAAGTAGTGGCGGAACTTGCTGATGGTGGCGGCAGACGTCGTGTCATTACCGCACTTGATGACAACCGGCCAACCAGAGAGACGGTCGACGATAACGAGGAAGGACTTTCCTGACACACAGAAAAAGTCGGCCGACACAGACTCAAAGGGGCGGGTGGGGTTGTCGTCACTCATAAAGGGTTCCTGCTGCTGGCTGGGTTGTAATACTTGGCAGGGCTCACACGCACGGACAACATTGGAGATGTCGGAGTTGATGCCGGGCCAGAACACAGTCTGTCGTGCACGTCGTTTGGTGGCCTCAGCTCCACGGTGACTGTCGTGAAGGCGGGCCAAGGCGTGGGGACGTGATGCAGCAGGGACAACTACACGTGCTCCGTACAGAACAAGGTCTCCGTCGCAGTAGAGTTCATCGCGGAGTTTCCAATACGGGAGCAGGGTGTTGTGAAGATCGTAGCGGTTGCTAGGAAATCCATTCCTCACACACTCGACAAGTCGGACGTAGGAAGGGTCATCTCGGGCCGCTGTTCGAAGGTCCTCCATTGCCTTGTCGTCATCTGGTGACAGGTCCGAACGAAGGGATTGGACGGCATGGAGAGTGACCACAGTCCTGACGGAAAGAGCGAGGTCGGCGTCGAGTACATGGTCTTCTGGGGTAGGGCGGCTGACAGGGGAGCGGGATAAGGCATCAGGGATGCAGAGCTCCTTGCCAGCACGCCACACTGCAGTGAAGATGTACGCCGAGAGCTTCTCTTTCAGACGCTGGAGGCGAGGGTTCTCAACGGCGTCTAGCGTGTAGTGGTTGAGGATCGGGACAAGCGGGCGATGGTCGGTCACTAGGTGAAAGTGTTGCAGGCCTATGAGGTAAAACCTGCACTTGGACATCGCCCAAACCACAGCCAACAGCTCCAACTCAATAGTGGCGTAGCGCGTCTCAGTGTCAGAGAGGAAACGCGAGCCACACTGGACGAGCCGGAACTGCCCTCCACCATGATCCTGCAGTAGGGCGTATCCCACGCCATACAAGCGTGAGGCATCTGTCTGCAGAACTGTGGGCAAGGCTGGGTCAAACGTGGCGAGGACAGGTGGACGAGACAGGGCCTGTTTCACTTGCTGGAAGGCCTTGTCGTGGTCGGGGGTCCACAGGAATGTCCTCTTGGGGCTCATCAGGGGGCGAAGTGGTTGAGCAGCTGCGGAGATGTCCGACGAAAACTCTGCTAACTGGTTGACGAGACCGATGAAGGACCTCAAGTCGGTCAGGTTAGCAGAGGTGGGAAAATCCGTAATGGCGCGGACCTTTTCCGGGTCAGCTGCGATACCATTCCCTGAGAGGGTGTACCCACAAAAGTCAACTGAAGAGCTGGCCAGAACAAACTTGTCGGCATTTAGGGTAATGCCGTGCTTCCGGCATCTGTTGAGTACCTCGTAGATACGGCAGAGGTGATCCATATAATCCTCGTCGTACACGAGTATGTCGTCGACCACTTTCACGCAGTTTGCCAGACCTTGTAGAGCCATATCACCTCGAAGACAGAAAGCGTCTCCTGTAGCGGCGAATCCCATGGGGCCACGGCAATAACTGTAACGTCCATGCGGGGTGATGAACGTTGTGAGTGGTCGGTCTTCTTCGGCAAGCTCTATCTGCCAGTATCCACACAGGGCGTCCATCGTCGTGAAGAAGCGCGCCTTCGGGTTCACGCTGCGTATGGCTGCAAAGGGCGTGGGAGAAGGGTGCGCAGGACGAGACACCTGGTTGTTGAGCTTGGAAAGGTCAGTGGTGATCCGAACACCACCTTTAGGTTTTGCGACGACAACCATCGGGTGACACCATGGAGACGGGTCATCGCCGGTTGGTACAATAATTTCTTGGGCGACCATGGAGTCCAGCTCGTTTTTGACCGCCTCGCGGAAGGCCAGGGGAACCAGTCGAGGGGTGTAAATAGCGAATGGCTTCGCGTCGTCCCTCAGGTGGATCCTCATGGGGGGGCCTGCCATCTTCTTGAGAGGCTTGGATTCCAGAGCGGACTTGGTCACCAGAACGTCGCTGAATTCTCAGGAAGTACTTCCGAGCATCCGAAGGAGAGGTGTCACTGGCAAGAGGCAGGGGTAGGGCGGCAGCAGGGTCGTTGCTGCTCCCTTTTTGCACCCTGTTGGCGTGTTTTACCTCAAGAATAGGGTTGGGGAAGTCCTGGGAGATGATGGCCAACTCCTGACAATGTCTGTAGGACAGCAAAGGAGTCTGGACACCGTTATGCACATCAATCCAAGCTTGACACGACCTGTTGCCAAAGGTGACTTGTGCTTGGAGTGAACCCAGGGCCGGGGTCATCTGTGAACCATCTGCCATAAAGCGGAGATCCTTGGGGGGCGGTCCTAGATCACTTGGAGAGAGCCCCAAGCATTGCAAATGCTGGGGACCGATGACTGTAGCATCAGCGCCGGTGTCGGGCAACATCTGAAGACGGGATGACACACCGCCGTAGGTCACGATGACGCTGATGTACTGGGGGACTTTGGTCCTGGGACGCGGGGGGGAGCACGCATTCCTAATGTGGCTCGAGCGTTGTCAAGAGTCGTCGTACCTCTGATTGGAAGACTGTGGGCGGCCCTCTCTGGTGGAGGGGGGCTGAAGTTTCCGCCGACGCGGTCCCTTGGGTATGTTGGAAGGGCAACACTTGTCATAGTGGCCCAGACGACCGCACACATTGCACTGGACGCGTTTGGCTGGGCACCGTACTGTGAGTGACCAGTGGCCCTTACGGTCACAACTGTTGCAGGTAGACTGAGCAGCTGGACACACCTGTGTTCCGTGCTGTTTACCACAGTTGTTGCAAAATAAACCGGGCGTGGACGTGGTGGGCGAAGGCGTAGGAACAGACTTCTTGTCCTTCTTGTACCGGGACACAGCGCGTACAGCTGTAGGGGGAGCACGGATGGCAGAGGTGGCACACCTGGCAGCCTCATAGGAGCGACATATCGTCGACACATCCTTAAGAGAAGAGGAAGAGTCGAGGGAGGTGAGGCGTTGGACAAGTTCCTCGTCCTTAACACCCATCAGGATCACCTGCCTCAACTGGGTCTTCTCGCACTGCTGGTGGTGGCCTGGACATATATCTACCTCTTCCGAGGCTCTCTTAAGACGCACGTAAAAGGCATCAAAAGACTCACCCTCCATCTGTCTGCAGCTAAACAATTCCCTCCTGCGCAGAACTTCATTCTGCTGTCCTTTGATGTGCCGTTGTAGAACGTCCAGTACCTCCTCTACAGACAGCGAAGAGGTTGGGGGTACCTGCAACGTATGTTCCAAGACACGCTGAATTTCCAAGGACAGGCACATACGCAGTTGGATGAGTTGTTTAGGCTGTGACAAACTCTGGAGATCCACCATTGTAGAGTAATCAGTCCACCGTCGCCGCCATTCACGAAAAGTCTGGAAATTCACATCAGGCTTCAAGATGGGCGGTGTTTGAGCTGCTGCTTTAGGTGGGGCTGGGGGGTGTGAAGGAAGCATGGATGACGTATCTGAACCAGTCAGTACCGAGGCAGTGTTAGAGCCAGGGGCTTGGTTAACAGTGAGGCGAGATATCAAGGCTTCAAACCGTTCACTGTCTTCCAATCTCCGTTGGTTGTCTCGTTCTGCCTCTGCTTGCCTTCTGTGCTCATCTGCCAAACGTCTGTGGGCTTCATCCTCGCGTTTCTCATCTCTCATAAATTTCAGTAAGGCAATTATCTCTGGAGACAACGCTGAATATTGAGGTGAGGGACTGCGCGATGTGGGGGCTGGAGCGTCGTGGCCGGCCTGGTCATCCATCTCTGCGGGGCTATCACCCGCCTGGCTCATCCAGACGCTGGGTCCACGGCTACGTAAGGCGTGAGACATAACTACTTCCTCTGTGTACTATGTCTTAAATCAGTGTTGACCGGTCAGCCCGTCGTATCAACAAGATTTCAGACAAAAATTAATTAATTACACAGATAAGTAGGTTATATATATAAAATATA
The DNA here is from genome assembly GCA_958450375.1 of Homarus gammarus. Classification (NCBI taxonomy): domain Eukaryota; kingdom Metazoa; phylum Arthropoda; class Malacostraca; order Decapoda; family Nephropidae; genus Homarus; species Homarus gammarus. The sequence continues at coordinate 1,483,336 of CAUDMG010002191.1, read as the reverse complement.
TATAAGAAGCCGCGCGGTCAGCGAGTGTTAGTACGTGTATGTGTGTGAGTGAGTGTGTGTCCCGGGCGGGTAGAGAGTCTCGCCCCAGCTGTGAGGGGGGGTGGAGGCGGCGGTGTGAGGGGGTGGAGGGAGAGGCGCGGCGACTCCCAGTCAGCCCAGTACCCTCAGGACGCGGTCAGAGACGGGTGCACTGAACTCTACTCCTTACAAATGCCCAGAACGTGCCGTATACCTTGGGAATCCTTTAGAACAAGGTCACACATGAATGGCACGAAACACACAATGCGCTAAACACTTCACAGAAAATCACTGTCACTGACACTGCTCAAAGTTGCTGAAATTCTTCGAGGAGAGATGGCGCGGGAGTTGACCCAAGCGAGAGTCCATAGAGGCCATAGCCGGCTTTCTACAAACTTTGCACTATCACTCGTAATTATCCAGTAAGATCGGATCACTGCACCATGTTAGGTTCTGAATAATAAGTTTTATATACAGGAGAGAACACAAACACCTGTATAGTTTTGTAGGTTCGGTTTACTGGATAAGAGTATGTACACAGAGGGAAGCAGCACTCTCCCTTGGCTAGGCTCCTTGTCAACTGCTATAGGCGACGTATGGCGAGTGATACATTAGCAGCTTCCATACGTCGCCAGGCACATTAATTAAGCATGTGGGATATGGTAATAACATTGCCACACGCTGCTAGCTAGGCTGAATAAATAATACATAAATGGAGCACATACATAATATACATACATGACATATAATCCAGCATACATAATATACATACAAACATCAAAGGTTGATTTAAGGTCTATGAAGGCTGTTTGTGTCTTATCTTTTGAGTGAACAAGATATTCTCCAAAACATGTCTGTGTACTACGCCCGGGCATGAACCCGTACAGATTAGGGGCGAGTTTGTCTTTGACTTGAAACATGAGACGGATTAGAACAACTCTTTCAAGGACTTTACACATACAGGATGTAAGTGAAATTGGCCTGAAGTGTGGAGAATTAGCTTTAGGGATTGGAACTATGTTTCCATGAGTCCATGTCTTAGGCAGAATACCCTGTGTGAGGCTCATTTGATACAGGTCAAGCAGTGGATGGTTAGGGATCTCATTCAACAATCTCAGGGTGTTATAGGTTATGCCATCCTCACCAGGGGAGGATGACTCACCTTTCATTAGTGCTGTTGTTAGTTCGTGGTGCGTTATAGGAAACTGGTCGGTAAGGTCTGGTGAGGAACAGGCTATTTCAATATTGAAACCCCTATTAATGTGTGAGGTGTTAAGATATTGTTGTACGTCAGGAGGCAGGGAAGTGATTTGTGACACACTAGACCATTGGTCTAATAGCATGTCAGCATATTCTGCAGGGCTGTGATGAAGCTTGACTGGGGTGGGTGACTTGGTAATGGCTCTAATTTTGTTCCACATTTCTGCTAGAGTGGTTGTTCTATTAATCCCCTGTAAGAATTGTTCCCAATAGGTGTTTCTCACCTGACCTTTGAGTTCACGAAATTCTCTGTTAGCTTTGAGGCATGCCAAGAGGTTATCACTAGTTTTATTTTGCTTATAAGTGTTGGCAAGCTGTTTTACATTCTCTCCTTCTTTGGTGAGGATGGGGTCATGTGTCCACAGAGGTGGTTTAGTGCTGCCCCCCTTCCTCCTTGACTTAACCCAGGTGGTATAATATGTGGTAATGACATTTACAAGATCACAGCAAAATTCATCCACTGACCCAGGTGTATATCCAGCATACCATCTGTGGATGTAGGCCTTGAAGTGCAGTTTAAGATTATCTGGGATATTAATTCTGAGCTTAGGATGGGGTTCACACTTGACATCAGCAACAGTGTATTTAGTAAGTATTGCATAATGATCACTGACTAGGTGGTCTGAGATGACCTTAGCCTTGACATTACTGTCTACTAGTTTATACCCAATCACATAGTCAAGTCTGCCCCCCATCAGATGTGTCACTTTGTCTGTGTCGTATACAGTGATATTATGATTATTGATGTAATTCACGAACACCCTCCCATTAGAGTTACGCTGGACATCACCGAGGACAGTGTGACGAGAGTTAAAGTCACCCATACACAGCATAGCATTGTTACCTGATGGCTTTGCTAACACGTCCGCTCGCAGTTCATTACACCGAACATAGATGTTATACAGCGAAAATTGACTGTTTGCTGTCTTTACTGTAAATTGTTGATAGTGAATACTTTCATCATTGTGAGTTTTAATCCATTTACAGACCAGACCATTCTTTACATAAGTGAGCAGGCCACTTCCTGCTCCACTATTATATGCTGTAAACCCAGCTATCCTGGGTGCAACTTTCTTCTGGGTGCTGGACGTGTAAGGTTCTTGTAAACCAATTACATCAATGTCAAAAACTTTAACAAACCATTGTAGATCATTAATTCTGCGATTAACACTCCGGATGTTCCATGAAATGAACCTAAGCGTTCGTGTTACTTTTCCCACCTTGAATTTAACGTAGAGAGTCGCACGCTGGCTTCATAGATCAGCCTGACCAATAAGCTGACCATTCCAATTTCTGTACCTCTGGATTTCCTGATAATGTTCTTCACAGCCCTTATTCCAGTAGGATTTTTATACGTGGGTTCCTCATCAGTCCCGCGAGTTCCTCCTCCATAAACAATGGAAAACTTACAGGGTCATGAACAGTCTGCAGACCTGGGACTATTTTGAGGCCACGCTGGCAGTCTGGGGCTGATTCTCCCCATTCATGCTACCATCACTATCGGTCTCGCTCTGGCTACTCACCCTCATGTTGGCATCATTATGAGAGGAGGCACCAGCTCCTTCAGAAGCACCACTAACACTATCACTGTCATTGTTCACTGGTACACTTACTTGGCAGGCTTTAGCCTGACCTGTATTGGCTAACGAAGGAGAGTCACTGTGCCTGTTGACTTCAGGTGGTGGAGGCGTTCCGGCCGCATTGGCATCACTGAGTGGGACTGCTATTGTGGATGGAGGCGACCTCCCAGGACAACTGGGGTGCAAGGCCGTCACACCCTCCTCCCTGGACCTGGGACACTGCCCCCTGGGTGGGGAGGTGTTGCTGTTGATTTCAGGTGCTGGAGGCGACCCCGCAGTGTTGCTGTTGGCATCACTGAGTGGGACCGCTTTTGTGGGTGGAGGCGGGCTCCCAAGGCAACCTGGATGCCAGGCCGTCACACCCTCCTCCCTGCACCTGTAACACTGCCTCCTGGTATACTGCCAGATCTGGGGTCACTAAATCTAAGGAGATAACTTAACTCTAATCTTAATTCCTAAGGGTCGCTGCCACCAGACCCCCTCTGGACAGCATGTAGCTCGTTAGGTAGCGGGCAGAGTGGATTAGGCATTGGGTTAGGTTTTCCATTGACCAGATCGATAAGGATAAAGAAGGGTGAAACCATAACATGTCTTAATTGACTTATTCCTTATAAAACATACTGGTAAAAAACATATACATGAATTGGCCTTCCTCAGAAGAACAACGGAAATGTGGTTACCCAGCTGGGCCCCAGACTCTTACATTGCTGGCGGGTCATCCACCTACTTATTGCATAACAATCGGTGAACACCGTACCTCGGTCGTTCCTTCTTACAATATCCCTTAACACATCAGACTGCTCCACCTGTGTGGACTATAGCACCGTCGGCTATCATACATAGTAGCACCATCTCAACACACCTGTTACACTCCATACCTGCAAGTATGTGACTCCTTGTGACTTTTAGGTATACACAACCCATATTTTAACCCTAAATTACACAGTAAGGTAAGGTCTTGGTTTGCTAGTTCGTGGGTAAATTCATTGGGTTATAATATCAACGCGGCACACCCGAGGCGGGTACATGACGCGCCTTAAAACAAAGGCTGAAGGTTCATGGCGGGGGTGTATCAACTTCACTTAAAACTGTAATGAGTGATCCTCCTCTCACACATTGCACAATTTGAACACAGACATAAGGCTCTCTGATCACTGTACCTGTCGTGGGTATATGTCACGTGAGGATACGAGGTGTATTAAATTCATACCGACGCATACACGATATTTCCTTACAAGTTTAGTTTCTGGATCACTGCCAACACCTCACATAGTTCTGATACCTTTATCCTTTTTCCAGATCATTGTTCTCATGTATTTTCATATGATATCTGTTGGAGCTATGTTCGCTACACGCTCACAGACGTAAATAGTAAGACCTTCAAACCCTGATCCACACTTAGTCTTACAGTACACTAGTCCGGCTCAACTGGACTTTGACATTCATCTTATGCCTACCCTGAGTGATCCTTAATGCTATGAATACATACACTTAATATGATATAACTATACCTGGGTACAATACAACACATGGTCTTGGAACATTGAGTAGGTGAGTTGTCCTTTATCAATGTTTCCCGTTTTCTGAGGTTCTACAAGCGCGGTGCATTTGAATGTTATGCAGCGTAATATGAATTAAATGGGATTTTAGGGATGACAATGATGTGCGCAGTACACTGGGTGGGGAGGTGTAGCTGTTGATTTCAGGCGTTGGAGGCGACCCTGTAGCGTTGGCGTCACTGAGTGTGACCGCTATTGTGGGTGGAGGCGGGCTCCCAAGGCAACCTTGATGCCAGGCCGTCACACCCTTCTTCCTGCATCTGACACACTGCCATGCCACTCATGTGGGGAGTCCTGCTCTCTCCCCTCCTGAGAGGCACCTTCCTTGATGGGGCAGCTGCTTGTGCTATGCATTCGTGCGCAAAAGCCACAGGTGGCTGGCTTGTGACAGTATTTCGCCACATGATTGACCCCGAAGCAGTTGTAGCACACCACAGGGGAAGGAGTCCACCGACTGATATTACTAGGGGTACCGTACGTGCTGCCAAAGAAGCAGTACTCCTCAGGAGGTGGTTCCTTCCTTTTCCAAACAATGATGATCCTACTAAGTTGTGCACCATCCTTATAAAGTCTTCTTGCACTGTGGACGCCCTGAAGTGACAGAGCTCTCTTGGGGGGAATACCCTTGGGGAATTGGGTGACAAGGTATTCCTTCATTTTTGGGGTCGAACAGGTTCATCTCGCTTAATAAGGTGTATTGAACCGAACCTACCATCAATGAAGCGTTGGATAGCTTCTGTCTCCTCTCGGCCTACATAGACAAAACGAGGGGTGTTACCTGGCACGACAACATTCAGCTTAGCCGTGCCATAATCCTTATTCAGGGCGGTCAACCAATTAATCTTCATCAAATTGGTTGCGTTCTCGGGGAATGCAAGGCGCATGTACTTAGTCCGGGGAGCAATGGGAGGGGGGGGGGGGGGTGCCCCTATTGGCTCTCCTCTGCTTCCTTCCCTGGGTCCTCCTTTTGCGTTTCTGCTGACGTGTCTTAAACTTCTGAAAGCCAGCTTCAGTGTCGCCATGACTGTCCTCTTCATCTTCTTCATCAAGGACATAGGCAGAGCGCCGCCCAGTGATGACTCCTGCCATGGTTAGATTTAGATGGAGAGGAGAGGTGACAGGCTGGACTGCTGTGTCCAGGTAGTAGGGGCATACGTGCGCGCGTGGGTGTGTAGGCTCCCCCCCCCCCCCCCCAAGGGCGACCATCCATACGTCAGAATGATACACTATGGACAAGAATTTGTCACACCAAGCACTTGTTTATATATCCTTGGCACAAATAACCACTATTTATATGGTCTCACTGGTGTAATATCAGTTATATATACTCACTTGGTTTGTCGCGGCCCTACAGGAAGTGTCCTACTATGGTGGGGGGGGGGGGGGGGCGGCGACCGCATGGGAGCACTCTCGGTCCCATAGGGGCGAGAGTCTCGAGACCACCCCTGTCAAAGTAGGCCTATCGACACTGACCTTGGCTCCGAGCCTCGCGTTATTCCACTGACCCAGCGCCGCCAGGTCACCACACGCTTGGTGATCACCGGTGAACACACGGAATATTTACAATTTATGCCGTAGGGGATGAGAAGAAACCTTTAGTGGCAATGCTTAGGGTGACATCCGATATTCACCGACACATTGTTAAATTCCCGCTCCCACACAGCGAGTATGTCCCCACCAATAACCCTTTAGATCAGGGAGGACGTTCCACGACACCCACGCCACGCCACTACTACTACTACTACTAGAGGAAGAGTGGCGAGGGGAGGAGGTTAGGAAGGGCCCTGGGCCCTCTATCCATTTACCTACTCTTTCTCTCCTCTCCCGGGACAATCTTACCAACCGACCGCGACCCCGAGACAAGAGCTCAAGATCAGGACTGTCCCGGCTAATCCAGGACGTATGGTAAGCCTATGACTTGGGGTGTTTAAATGTGTTATCATTGAAATTGTAATAGATTTAGGAAAACTTTTTAAAAGATTACAAACATTTAAATACGGAGAAGAAAATTATGAAGTAAAGAAATGTAGTGAAATATCTAACATAACTTGACTGAGACTAAAATGTAAACAAACAGTAAACGGACGCGAGGCATACAGCACACTGCAGTGGTCTCCAACCTGTTGCAGGCTCTGGGCCACATTTGTCATTGTAAATATAGTGGAGTGCACAAAAACCTTGGATCTACATTCAAGAAAAAAAACATATATACTGTTCAGTTATTTGCAGTTTTACACGTCTAACTGTTACCAGCTACATACTTTTTACATTTACTCTTGGACAGGACGTTTGTATTTACCCCAATGAAAAGGCTGACTCGCTCTCACAGACGTCCTGCACAGGTCCACGACCCCTCCCTCTCTTTCTCTCTCTCTCCCTTTCAAGCAAAGTTGTATAAAGTTATTACATATTTTAATTAATTTTACTCTATTACGAACCACGCCATCTATTGTGTCATGATCTAACTACCCAGCACTACCGAGCAACGCCATCTAGGGACGAAACCCGAGTATGACTAGTCTTAGTCACCACTACGGGTTTCCTTTCTCTATATCCTGGTTGTTGCGTCACCTCCTCCAACTCTTTCTCATCAGCTCCGGATCGAGGAGAGTTCAGTTCACTCTGGGAAGTGACCACACTTGGATTACCTATCCTGGAAACCTACGGCACAGTGACTACCTACCATCTTCTTCAATACTCAGCCCTACTCGTCAGACACTTCAGCACTGCACTTGAGTATTGTAATCCTATATCACCTCCCACCTCCACTTGCTTCAGATTGTTGTATGTTGTATAACTATGTATATACTGTTAAGCCAATGTTGCGTATGTTTAAGTTAAGTATGGTTAAGGGTAAACTATAGAAAGCTGGATATTTTGTTAAGGAATTTATTGTACTTTATTATACACAACAAAAACTCGCAGCCTATGTCTACCCTTTTATAGTCCGATTGTCTTTGTTTGTTTAGTTTTTTTATTGTTGTTGCCTGTTGGGATCTGGGTAGACTCTTAACTATATTCTAAACCAGTTTCTAAATCCCCAACTCGTAACAACTCTTACAAAGAATCCCAAATAAATTACAGTGTTCCAATAAATCCTTGCGGGCTCCATAACATGGTTCCAGGCGCCTGCAGACTACAGGTTGGGGGACTACTGCAGTATAGAAACAGATGGATAAAAACAGCCATTTTATGTTATGTTATAAGTTGTTACAGTAAAGTCTATCTCGGAAAGAACTTGTTTCTGCATTCACCCCTGAAGATGTGAATTATACGAAAGCACTTGGGAACTTCACGTTTTCTTGTTTCCTATGTGGCTATCAGCATATATATATATATATATATATATATATATATATATATATATATATATATATATATATATATATATATATATATATATAATATTCAGAAATTTCAAATGCCCCGCCATTAGGGACACTGAGCGTTCAAGGTCGTCTGAGGGAAGAGAGCGCTCCCCGCACATAGTGGAAGGTTGTGGAATTAGGCCTATATGATATTAAATATAATTTGCCGAATTAATAATTATGCGATTCAAGAAGTTAAGGGACTATTATTGAATTTGAAATTATTATAGATCGTTTATCAGTCTGAATAATGTTACGGGTGTCCCAAGGAGTTATTAGTTAGGCGGAAAATATGTCACGTAGGCCTAAGCTAACGCCTTGAGAGGACGCGACGCTGGCTGGTCCTCAGTCACGGAGAAGCATTCAGACAAACAAGACGTCCCTGCGCGTTCGTCACAGAAATAGTCACGTGGCCTAGTCACCTGTGTTGCCCTATTGCAGTATAACAAGTAAGTCTCATTCGATCTCAGACAGGGTTAGATAGGGCAGTGGTAAAGTTAACAAGAGCTAACAGTGAGTTCATTTCAGGGTTTCCGTCAGAACCCACATGACTGGAGTTTGACAGGAGTTTGACTGCAAGAGATTGACTGCCGTTTGAGACTGCCGTTGATGATTGAGGGTGGCGATTGTCGCCATTGGACCGATCAGAGTAGGCCTGTCACTGTTTAGCGGGGTATCAAAGGATCTCTTGAGGGAATCTAGCCGTCTGGGTGCCCAGCTGACGACGGGACGATCGTGGGGGTCCTCAGCTCTCCTCTACCTCGGCTCACAACACCACATGTCTCGAGCAACTTAGTGAAACCCTCTTGCTAACGGGAAGCTAAAGCTTCTCTCAACTGTACAAGGTCTGATTTGCTCACTCCCTTCCGTTTCATGGATGTACTGGGGGTAAAGTGAGGCCAGCTGAGTGATACAGGGTCTCACACTGAGACCATGAGTCCAGGAGATACCTAGAGGAACATTCTATCTCCCTTATTACGGGTGTATGTTGAGTTGGGTGGAGCATTAGGGTGTGTCATACGGAGGCGAATTTTTTTTTTTTGGAGTTTGAAAAATCGGCCCATGGTATTAATGATGTAGTTCTATGTGCAGAATCATGTGATATCTTCAGATTTGAAAAGTTTTTATTTTTTGCTAGGTAAATTTTAACTTGAAATCTTATGAAAATTCAGTATTCCCACCCTTTTACCAACACCACTAAATAGCTTATTTAAAGTAAAGTAAATGTATCAGGTTAATTTATTAGGATGAAAATAATCCAGAATAGTGAAACGAATGATCTTGACACATTTATTAAATTTAATATTCCTTTAGAAAACAAAATCATCAAATACAAAAACCGGTTTTACTACTACGACCCGGTGTTGCTGCACACCATAGAGAACATGTCTTTCTTGCTTCTGTTTCTACTCATCACCTCCCTGCTGACCACCTGAGCTCGGATGTAGCCTTCCCTCCTCTTCTGGCTGTACACGTGACTGCTGGCCTCGCTCACTTGCTGTACACAACGCTCTATACTCTGGGTGTGCGAGGGCCAGGCAGGTAAGAGGGGGCTCACTGCCAGCCTGGATGTTATCCAGATCTATGAGATCAGTGAGGGTCTTGGCACCTAGATTGACTTCAGGAGTCTTCCTGACCCTGAAGGAATCGTCACCAACTAATTCGTCATGCCCAGATCCTCTCATAAGTCTCATATCCAAGATCTTTTTGACTGCCACTCTTCTCTCCTCCTCATCCTTACTGCAGAGCATTGTCTGCAGAACTGCCTCGGGATGAGCATACCAGGAAGATCTCCTCACAGTCTGCTCCACAATCTGAACAACCTTCCTTGGCTGATTCCTCAGGAGCTCAAGCTGGAAGAGAACATGCCTCGGACCTTCGGAGAACGATGACTTGACCTTGGTGTTGAACCAATTTGGCAAGTAGACACTCACGATGAATTGGACAATAAGTCTCAGGTTGTGAAGCTGGTTCCCTTTCAGTTTATGATGAGCGACCCAAATTCTGCAGAACCTGAGAGCCGTTGTGAGCCACCTAGAATGTGAGACTGGACCTATCTGCAGGTAAGCAAGTCTATCAGGCATGACCCCAGTTTTGATGGCACTGCAAATCATGTAACCATAGTACTGGTCAGTACTCAGGTCGTCAATGACAGTATGTGCAAGCTCAACGAGTGGAGGGCCAACTGTGATTTTTTTCAAAGCTCGGATTTATTTCTAACTCAGTGGCAGAGTCCAGCATCTTGCCAAGAGGACCAGACCATCTGTTGTTTGAAAGAGTCTTGCCATCCAGCTCCTGGATCAGATGTCTGAGTGGCAACTCGTTGGTGTGGAGGTCACTAACAATCCAGACCAGCTTCCTCCCAATCTTCCGCTCTATCCACTGTATGACCCCCCCTTGCCACCCTGTGTTCGTGTTCGTGCTGTCCCCTCCAATGGCCTGCAGAGTCTGGTCTACGTTCCTCTCTCTGAGCCAGTTCACAATGTTATCTGCCACTATCTCAGCTGGTTTCCTGATGTCATCTTTCTCTGGAGTGAAATGCCACAAATACTTCCCTCCTGGTTCACTGCAGCAGGAGTAGTGTTCCTCCTTCACCATGGCAGGGAACAACTTGTCAGAATCTCCAACTTTCATGAACACTTTAGTGTCATCCCTTCTCCCATCAAAGAACAAACAATTGATTCCATTTTCTCTTATCCCCTTATCAAACTCCTCTTCTAGGTTACTGACAAGTTTCTCCTGAGCTCTCCTTACTTTGTTATGATCTATCACCAGGTGAACATCATGAGGTGTTATCAAACCACCGTCAATCCAGGCAGCTGTTGCTATCTCTGCAGTTTCTCTGAGACCAGTGTGGTGTCGCATGCTGGCCAGAGCTATGCTCGGGATATCTTTCCCATTTCGAATCTTATGCCTGGAAGGTTTGGGATCATTATTTTCTGGGTTAGGTACAAAGTCACCATTCTCCTGGTCAGCACTCGGATCAGCCATGAGGAAGTCATTAAACTCTGAATCAGCTTGACACCAATCATCGGCCTTTTTTACCTCACCCTGGGCCTTCTCAAGTCTCTTTTCCTCGGCAACTCTTCTCCTCTTCTGTCTCTCTGTGGCAGCCTCCTGTCTCTTGGACTCCGGAATATCTTGGCTAGAAATCATGAGAGCCCCTATACTGCCAGTCTTCTCTCTCTGTGCTTTGACAATTGCCAGTTCGATCACAGGAATCTTCAGTTCACGCTTGCAAATACAGGAGATGTGGGCCTCGGATTTACAGTCACGATCGCATCCAAACTCAGGACAGAACAATTGGGCACTTGCAAGTAATTATGTCAAATAACTGGTCCAGTTGCTTGGCAAAGCTGTCCTTAACTGCAAGTTTTCCTCTCCCAAGAGAGATATCTCTTGCCTTTTCCCAACTGGCTAGCAGTCTCTCACTAATCTTCTTCTGACTTGTTATGACTGGAGGCTTGAACTGAGCGTTAGCCAGAGTGTACTGTGCCAAGACAGCTTTGGTCATATCACTGGCAATGTCTTTGTTTGTGTAAGTTCTTTGGTTCTTTTCACTGATTTGCCGGATTAAAACACCGTACCTCAAAGCATCTCTCAATGTAGGCAACTCCGACTTCAGGAGCTCTCTCCCAGACCCAAGATAGTGACTGAGATGGCTGGATTTTTGGTTCCTCGTCCTGACACAAGGAGCCATCGCAAATATTATCAACTTATAAATGCATCAGAATCTGAAACAGAAAAAAATATTGTTAGTTGGGTTGTTAAAGAATTTAGTCAGAAAGCAATGTTCACTATTTAATTGTAATGCACAAATGCAGCTGTACGTTAGAGTTTCGATAAATTTCACGCTAAAATTTACCTAGCAAAAGGTTGCAAAATATTGAAACCGAAATTATTTTCTGTTTATATACACTAAAATCTACCAAAAAAGTGATGGGCCATTAGTTTTAGCTGATCTTCCCTCCTATGACACACCCTAGTGGAGCATGGTTCACGAGTATTGGTGGACCCAGTAACAAATCAATAACAGTGACTATATTTGTGTGTAGTTAATACCATTTCTCAGTTACTGATGTTATCTTGACGTGTGTGGTTTAATATTTCCTCAATAATTTTGATAGTATTGTTTTTTGAATGTTTGTGTCACTAAGTGGAACCAGAGTGATACTGTGATTTGATTCTTTTAATGCATCTAATTTTTCTTCATAATCCCGACCTCAGGTATAACCTTTGTTCCCCAGAGTAGTGTTTAAGTTAGGTTAGGAATTGTGCATCTGTTGGGGTAATATAATTATATTGAGTGCCCTTAAGGCCTATTCATTGTAGAGTATTTAATTTCTTATTTTTTGATACCATTTTCTCAGTGCTGGATATTATTTTGTTGAAAGCCCTTAAGGCCTGTTTCATGTGTGCAAGCAACATTTCTTAATACTTCAAATTTATTGTTGCCTGAGTTTCTAATAATTTCTATATCATGTATAACTTTTATTCCCCAGAGTAGTGTTTTAAGTTCAAGTTAAGAGGTGCGCATATTGGTGTACCATTATTTGATTGTGTTTGTAGTGTTGGAGGGAATATAAGTGTCTAAATTTTACAGTGTCTCATTCATCCCAGTCACAGACGCTATCCTTCCACGGGTCACGGACAATTCATTTTGTTTAGTAGATTTAAGTGTTCTTGTGCTGGTTCGGGATTTTTCTCAAAGGGGCGCTTCCACTGCCATTACCATCTATTAATCTTTAATAAACCCCAAGTCAAGTGAGAAAATAAAGTCCCGTATATGCCGACCGGTTATATATATATATATATATATATATATATATATATATATATATATATATATATATATATATATAGTGTGTGGGTGTGATAGAAATAGCCCATGAGATGGGGTTTAAATGTGTAGTTGCTTAAGCCTGTAGAGGTTTAAGGTTGAAGCCGTGTATTTGTCCACAGGTGATTCCCAAGTTTATTTTTGAGCATCTAAGTGGAAGAACATTGGATTAGATAGCTTGGAACAGGACTTGTGTATCAGCTAAATTTAATATACTGTATTAGTAAGATTATACATATAAATATATAATCTCACTTGAGACGTGGTGAGATTGTAATTGAATCCTTTGTGATTTATGTGAACAAGTGAACGCCTAGTGAGAAGTTAACACTAGACCTATATTATGGTGTATATTAAATGATTATAAATAGTGAGAGAGTATTGACGTTCATTAGGGATTCTTGGTTAATTTAAGAGTATAAAACTTTGTGTGTATAATTAGTGCTATATTACTCGAGAGTGTTTGAATATTAATGAGAAATAGATACTCTCATAAATTTACGTTATTGATAAACTTTCATATATTTTCTTTGTGTAATTTATTTGCATGTTATTGCTTTTCCTTAATAATCATGTATATGTGTATTTAAACTAAGTATTCATTTAATCCCATCTTTATTGACAAAGAATTTAAATTAATAACTCTGTTATTTTAGTTTAGAGAAGTTTAACTTAAGATTTAACCCTTGTTACTTTACTTTTTTAACTTTATCCTCTTCACCATTGATCGGCTCGTTAGCCGCTTGAGCGATAGGTCACGTCTCTGTTACTCACTTACCAATTGCCTACTGCTCAAATCATTACCTGTATCACCTTGTCTGAATAACGAAGCATAAAGTAGTGTGCTCAAATTATCTGATAATATAAAAGTCACGATACTGATAACTGCTGGTGTGATCACCTTAGTGGCATAGAAAGCGTGTAATACTGACCTACGTTCCTATACAATGGTAACAGGAGCGGGGTAAATAAAAACCGGCTGTACTGTAAATAGCGAGTCCCGAGGGAGGATAATGATCATAAGGGCCCCATGGACGCCGGGCATCAGCATATTCACTGAGTATGTTGATGTTTCTTATGTGTAATGGACACTTTACAAGTTTTAAATAAATAGAACAACAAATTATCTGGATGTGATCAACATGTCTGACCAGCTGAAGTTCAACCACCCCCAACGCTACCTGGAGGCTAATCATCAGGTGAAGGTTGACCTCAGTGCTCACCTAAAGATTGCCCCCTCTCCCCTCCCAGCATATCCCTCCTAAACTTTAACCACCCCAACACAAAAATATACAAACAAGATTATTAAAGTAGTATGCTTACACACACACACACACACACAAGAATGCATCTCCATTCGCCACTGTCCACGATGGATTATAACCATCTGCCGAAGATACCAAAGAACTCATATGGGATTCTAAAACTACTCACTAGAACATAACACATATTTATATGTCTAAGAGAACTATAACACCTCAGATCCCTTACCACAAAACGCCCTCTACCACTCAAGTGTTCTGTCGTTTCTAGTACATTTCCAACATTTTTCAAAACGATATTCTCAAATTTGAATTCTGACACTTGCTCTACAGTAATGTGAGTTGCTCTTGGTACCAACAACTATTCAGCTATTATAAGGTATACTGTCAATGTACAGAGACTATTTATTAAGTCAAACAAAAGAATCCCTTAAGCACAGGCGTATAAAAAAGTGCTAACATTATACTTGGTCTCTGTCTCGTATAGTAGGTCTCGGTGTCAGACTTAGTTATCTCGATTATATAACTGATGTGGAATATGGAGCATTACCAAGCCACAGGTAGCGAGAGAAAGAGATATACATAGATATATTTATTAAACTAAATCTTCATACAATACATAATATTCAGTATGTATGCAAAAAATGCAGTTATACATTATACATAGGAAGTGCAGGTATATAAAAACAATGTAAGTAAACAGTGCACGTATACAATGGCGAACAAGCAAATCGAATCGACCAAAGGCAGCCGAACAAAGCTAACAGCCGAACAGTAAACTAACGGACAAGTTTTTACTCGACGTGTCCTAATTTTTTAGAAGTGTGAATTTTGAATCGCAAACGTTATCATCAAGGATTTTTAATTTTCATATTACATGTGACAACTGTTTTGGTGAGAGAGATAGAGAGTATAGCTCTTCTTAGGTCAAGGAAGTAACATAGCGACTGGCGTTACAGTAGGGGTGGGTTGGATGGCTGTGTCCTGCTCACAAGGTACAAACACTCCACACATGTCTTGCAACACTGTCTTCTCCTGCTGCCTTTCCTCCATCTTAGTTAACAATTTCTTCAAGAACCGCAATTGTCTCCCCGTCTGGGTCGACTTGGCCTCCAACTCCTTTATCCTCGCCATCAGGAAGGTCAGGTCTTGGTCCAGGGACTCCGTATCCTGCTGGGGTTAACCTTAACTTTGGGTATTTACGAACTGGTGTGAAAAAAAAATCATCGGTGGCTTATAAAGAGATTTTTTCTTCATTAAAAATATATGAACCACTTCTTCCTATAGAAATTTACTTAAGAATAGAAGATGACACATATACCCACAATTATAAGGAATAAAATTATTTATAAACGAAAAACTGGTTCCACATCAGATTCAGATAAACAGATAAAAATAAAAAATACAGTTATACCTAAAGTTATTTCTTGGAATAAACTGATAATCACGAGGATGATTATACAAGGCGTTCAAAATGTCTTATTCACACCCTATTCTTTATACAGGGAGTCCGTAATGTCCTGTTAACGGCAACAGGACATAGTGGAATTTAAGTAAAAACAAAACAAAACAAACACTCTCACACACACACTACTACTACTTTGCTGTCTCTCGGAATCGAGTATGACGAGTTTAGAGGTGACTAAAGAGGCCGATACGGGACCCGCAGCGTCGTCCACATTCGTTGCACTTGTGGACGACTCCACCTACTGTGGAAGGGGCGGTGGCAGCGTCCTTCCGACGTTGGCGCTTGTCTGCTTCGTTTTACAGTCGGGCTAACTTGAAAGTATTGACACCTTCTCGTGTGGTGCTTCTCCAAGCGCTACGATGTGGAGGGGGTCAATTTGGCACCTTTTCAGGTTTGTCTTAAGACTATCCTTATACCTTTTCAGTTGCCCGCCAGCGTTACGTTTACTATTCGTTAGGTGACTGTAAAGAAGCTGCTTTGGCAATCTACTGTCGTCCATGCGGGTAACATGGCCAGTCCAACGTAGTTGTTCATGGATAATGGTAGCCTCGATGCTCCTACAATAGGTGTCAGCAAAAATACTGGTATTTATTCGCTTATCTTCCCAGCGAACTTGGAGGATGGAACGTAGACTTCGTTGGTGAAAGTTTTCAAGTGCCTTGAGGAGCCTCCTGTATGTGACCCATATCTCACTGCCATATAGTATTATAGTAGGGTGGGTAGGACCACTGATCGATATACGATATACTTATACACGGGAAGAAAACAATACTTTCTCATAAACAATGTCTTTAAGAAAATAACTAGTTTTAATTCCTCGGGCCTTCTATTTTTTATTCATAAATAATTGTCGCCAAGTATACCTTGTGTTGGTGGTGAGTATGTATACCTTGTGGTGGTGAGCATGTATACCTTGTGGTAGTGAGCATGTATACCTTGTGGTAGTGAGCATGTATACCTTGTAGCGGTGGTGAGCATGTATACCTTGTGGTGGTGGTGAGCATGTATACCTTGTGGTGGTGAGCATGTATGCCTTGTGGTGGTGAGCATGTATACCTTGTGGCGGTGGTGAGTATGTATACCTTGTGGTGGTGGTGGTGAGTATGTATACCTTGTGGTGGTGGTGAGCATGTATACCTTGTGGCGGTGGTGAGTATGTATACCTTGTGGTGGTGGTGGTGATCATGTATACCTTGTGGTGGTGGTGAGCATGTATACCTTGTGGTGGTGGTGAGCATGTATACCTTGTGGTGGTGGTGAGCATGTATACCTTGTGGCGTTGGTGAGTATGTATACCTTGTGGCGGTGGTGAGTATGTATACCTTGTGGTGGTGGTGAGCATGTATACCTTGTGGTGGTCGAGAGTATGTATACCTTGTGATGGTGGTGGTAGAGAATTGCACCATGAATACCGAGGTAACCTGACCACGAGATATGAGGTTGACAGTTCCATAAATTAAATAACGAGCTACTTAATGCACAAAGGCAGAAAATACCATACAAAAAGCTCAATTCATACAACAATGACCCGAAATGGATAAATAATTATTTAAAGAATACAACTGAACAAAGGAAGGTTATAGGTACGAAAATGAATCGTGAAGTTTACCTCCGAAATTATTATAAGGTATTGGCCAGTAGGGTTAAGACCGAGATAAGAAAAGCAGAGTAGAATAATGAACTAAAGGTAGCAAGGGAGGCGAAGTCAAACCCCAAGGGATTTGTCCAAATGTATCAAACTTAAACACGAGACAAAATTGGACCAATACAGTCAGATACAGGCGAGCTAAGTGATAACGAGAGAGAAATGACCAATAATCTGAACAGATATAGTTCATCAGTTTTCAAACCGAAAATTTCAACAGGATACCCGAGGCACCGACTATCTCCAGAGATAGTGAAGCACATAAGAACAAAAGAATGGAGGAAACTGCAGCGGGCATATTGGCCCAGACTGGGCAGTCCCATTTACATCCAACCCCTATTGTTCATATAACCACCCAACCTATGCTTGATGCTATCCAGCGTATTCAAGTTAATGATGATATTTGGTAACTTGTTCCGCTCATCCACTACTCTATTTCCAAACCAACGTTTACCTATTTCGCGCCTAAATCTAAATTTGTCTAATTTAAAACCATTGTTACGAGTTCGCTCCTGGTTGGATAGTTGGAGTACATTTGTAATGTCCCCTTAGTTCAGCCCTGACTTCCATTTATACACCTCTATCACATCGCCCCTCACTTTACGTCTCTCGAGGGAGTGCAAAATAAGATGCTTTAACCTGTCTCTGTAATCAAGGTTCCTAATGCCCGGGATTAGTCTTGTCATTCCCCTCTGAATTCTTTCTAAGGATTCTATACCCATTCTGTAATACGGTGACCAGAATTGAGCTGCATATTCCAAGTGAGGTCTCACAAGCGCAAGATATAGTTTTAGGATGACCTCGCTAGTCTTGTAACTAACACCCCTTTGTATGAACCCAAGTACTTTATTAGCCTTGTTTCGAGCAAATACACATTGTGTACTTGGCTAAACGGTTTTAGTAAACAAATAGATAAACTAAAACAAAATAAGTCACCAGGTCCCAATGAGGTATCTGCCAGAGTATGAAAGGAATGTAAGGAAGAGCTTTGTATGCCCTTAGCAAACTTTATAATAGTCATTAAGCAGGTGTAGTCCCACAATCCTGGAGGATAGTGAAAGTGATACCGATTTTCAAAGGAGATAGATCACTATCCTCAAACTACTGTCCAATCAGTTTCACATCCATTGTAAGGAAATTACTGCAAGAAATCATTTCAAACTCAATTCGAAATCATCTTGAGAAACACAAGTTGATCAATGATAATAACCAGCATGGCTTCCGAAGCGGGCACTTATGTCTGACAAATCTATTATCTTATTTTCAACTGTTTTCGAATCAGTGGACGACGAACACGATTATGATGTGGTATATCTCGACTACAACAAAGGCTTCGACAGGGTCCCCCATGAGACGACGTAAAGTGGTAGTGTGTGTACCTTGGGGAGTTGTGGTGGCAGTGTGTGTACCTTGGGTAAGTTGTGGTGGTGGTAGAGTGTGTGTACCTTGGGTAAGTTGTGGTGATGGTGTGTGTACCTTGGGTAAGTTGTGGTGGTGGTAGTGGTGGTAGAGTGTGTGTACCTTGGGTAAGTTGTGGTGGTGGTGTGTGTACCTTGGGTAAGTGGTGGTGGTAGTGTGTGTACCTTGGGTAAGTGGTGGTGGTAGTGTGTGTACCTTGGGTAAGTGGTGGTGGTAGTGTGTGTACCTTGGGTAAGTGGTGGTGGTGGTAGTGCGTGTACCTTGGGTAAGTGGTGGTGGTGGTAGTGCGTGTACCTTGGGTAAGTGGTCGTGGTAGTGTGTGTACCTTGGGTAAGTGGTCGTGGTAGTGTGTGTACCTTGGGTAAGTGGTGGTGGTAGTGTGTGTACCTTGGGTAAGTGGTGGTGGTAGTGTGTGTACCTTGGGTAAGTGGTGGTGGTAGTGTGTGTACCTTGGGTAAGTGGTGGTGGTAGTGTGTGTACCTTGGGTAAGTGGTGGTGGTAGTGTGTGTACCTTGGGTAAGTGGTGGTGGTAGTGTGTGTACCTTGGGTAAGTGGTGGTGGTAGTGTGTGTACCTTGGGTAAGTGGTCGTGGTAGTGTGTGTACCTTGGGTAAGTGGTCGTGGTAGTGTGTGTACCTTGGGTAAGTGGTCGTGGTAGTGTGTGTACCTTGGGTAAGTGGTGGTGGTAGTGTGTGTACCTTGGGTAAGTGGTGGTGGTAGTGTGTGTACCTTGGGTAAGTGGTAGTAGTAGTGTGTGTACCTTGGGTAAGTGGTGGTGGTAGTGTGTGTACCTTAGGTAAGTGGTCGTGGTAGTGTGTGTACCTTGGGTAAGTGGTCGTGGTAGTGTGTGTACCTTGGGTAAGTGGTGGTGGTAGTGTGTGTACCTTGGGTAAGTGGTGGTGGTAGTGTGTGTACCTTGGGTAAGTGGTGGTGGTGGTAGTGCGTGTACCTTGGGTAAGTGGTGGTGGTGGTAGTGCGTGTACCTTGGGTAAGTGGTCGTGGTAGTGTGTGTACCTTGGGTAAGTGGTCGTGGTAGTGTGTGTACCTTGGGTAAGTGGTGGTGGTAGTGTGTGTACCTTGGGTAAGTGGTGGTGGTAGTGTGTGTACCTTGGGTAAGTGGTGGTGGTAGTGTGTGTACCTTGGGTAAGTGGTGGTGGTAGTGTGTGTACCTTGGGTAAGTGGTGGTGGTAGTGTGTGTACCTTGGGTAAGTGGTGGTGGTAGTGTGTGTACCTTGGGTAAGTGGTGGTGGTAGTGTGTGTACCTTGGGTAAGTGGTGGTGGTAGTGTGTGTACCTTAGGTAAGTGGTCGTGGTAGTGTGTGTACCTTGGATAAGTGGTGGTGGTAGTGTGTGTACCTTGGGTTAGTGGTGGTGGTGGTAGTGTGTGTACCATGGGTAAGTGGTGGTGGTGGTAGTGTGTGTACCATGGGTAAGTGGTGGTGGTGGTAGTGTGTGTACCTTGGGTAAGTGGTGGTGGTAGTGTGTGTGTACCTTGGGTAAGTGGTAGTGGTGGTGGTGTGTGTGTACCTAGGGTAAGTGGTAGTGGTGTGTGTGTACCTTGGGTAAGTGGTCGTGGTAGTGTGTGTACCTTGGGTAAGTGGTGGTGGTAGTGTGTGTACCTTGGGAAAGTGGTGGTGGTAGTGTGTGTACCTTGGGTAAGTGGT
The DNA here is from genome assembly GCA_958450375.1 of Homarus gammarus. Taxonomy (NCBI): domain Eukaryota; kingdom Metazoa; phylum Arthropoda; class Malacostraca; order Decapoda; family Nephropidae; genus Homarus; species Homarus gammarus. The sequence continues at coordinate 1,463,255 of CAUDMG010002191.1, read as the reverse complement.
AGTAGTAGTGTGTGTACCTTGGGTAAGTGGTCGTGGTAGTGTGTGTACCTTGGGTAAGTGGTGGTGGTAGTGTGTGTACCTTGGGTAAGTGGTAGTAGTAGTGTGTGTACCTTGGGTAAGTGGTGGTGGTAGTGTGTGTACCTTAGGTAAGTGGTCGTGGTAGTGTGTGTACCTTGGGTAAGTGGTCGTGGTAGTGTGTGTACCTTGGGTAAGTGGTCGTGGTAGTGTGTGTACCTTGGGTAAGTGGTGGTGGTAGTGTGTGTACCTTGGGTAAGTGGTGGTGGTAGTGTGTGTACCTTGGGTAAGTGGTGGTGGTAGTGTGTGTACCTTGGGTAAGTGGTGGTGGTAGTGCGTGTACCTTGGGTAAGTGGTGGTGGTAGTGTGTGTACCTTGGGTAAGTGGTGGTGGTAGTGTGTGTACCTTAGGTAAGTGGTCGTGGTAGTGTGTGTACCTTGGATAAGTGGTGGTGGTAGTGTGTGTACCTTGGGTTAGTGGTGGTGGTGGTAGTGTGTGTACCATGGGTAAGTGGTGGTGGTGGTAGTGTGTGTACCTTGGGTAAGTGGTGGTGGTAGTGTGTGTGTACCTTGGGTAAGTGGTAGTGGTGTGTGTGTACCTAGGGTAAGTGGTAGTGGTGTGTGTGTACCTAGGGTAAGTGGTAGTGGTGTGTGTGTACCTAGGGTAAGTGGTAGTGGTGTGTGTGTGTACCTTGGGTAAGTGGTAGCGGTGTGTGTGTACCTTGGGTAAGTGGTAGTGGTGTGTGTGTACCTTGGGTAAGTGGTAGTGGTGTGTGTGTACCTTGAGTAAGTGGTAGTGGTGTGTGTACCTTGGGTAAGTGGTAGTGGTGGTGGTGTGTGTATCTTGGGTAAGTGGTAGTGGTGGTAGTGTGTGTGTGTGTACCTTGGGCTGGTAGCTCTTGTAGTGGCGGTTGTAGTTGTCGCAGAAGGCCACCGCCAGGATGAAAACTACGGTGAGGAGTGCTGCTAGTGGTGCAACAAACGCTCGACCGTCCTGACCCATCTGGAGGATTCTGGAAAATAAGGAATTTGCTCGTTTGTCTGTCTCTCCTGTCTAAGAGCTCGTTGGCTATTGAGGTTAAGAAGCTATACTTTAGAATGTCAGCACCTCTCTGCTTCTCTTTCTTACTTCCACTTTTATCTTCCTCTGTTTCTTTGCATCTCTTCCTCTCTCTTCCTGTGGGTTGCTCTTTTACAACATCATTGTTGTCCTTTTTATTCGTCAAATTTACTAAACAATGACAGGAAATAAAATATACGTTTTAATCACATGCCAGAACTAAGCCTTGGCTGATCGTTGGGTCATAACTCTACATTTACCTGGAGTGTACGGAACCTCATACAGGTAGTGTTTACATCTGGCTACGTGGAAGCGCGCGTCCCTATAAATAAGTGAAGGAACCTTGACTAGACTAATCATGAACAACACGCACTTGGTGCTACACGGGATACAGATATACTTTATATAAATGTTGAAAGTGAGGTCATCCACACTACTGTTTTCTCTCTCTCACGAAATTACAAGCAGGAACATAAGATAAGATACATAAAAAAGCTTCTTATTCGGTTGAAAGCAAAAAAGGATATGAGGTTAAATCACTGACAATCATCCAGTGTGGTGAAGCGAAATCAGTGATACCAGAGCTGAGCCAAGTGGAAAGTCGTCCTCAACCTGACATGTTATACTACGGTTTTTTAAAACCCTGTTGCCTTCAGTTCCGGTTCAAGTGGAAGAGAACGTATTTAGTTGCAGCAGAGCGTCAGCGCATCATTGATGACTTTTGACTACAACAATCATGGCAAAACTTAAGGGAACCCACCAAATACGTTCTCACATCTCCAGGGATCACTGCTATCATTAACACTCAACATTTTCATTCTTCGTTGGGTTTCATTCCAACAATTGTAACAGGTGTACGTGACTTAGAAATGCAGAGCTTAAACAAAGATAGGTGCATATATGTCTTCTAACGGATTGTAAATAATGTGCACACAACAGGAAGAAGCGTGTTACACGCACATACAACACTCATTTGCGAAATACACAGTTGATCAATACCTTGCTGGCACTGATTTCTGGATGATGGAACTGTTCTTAGAGTGACTGAAAAATAAATAAGTAGTCTTTATAGTGTTCTTAGTGATCGCAGAGTTTCCAGAGTGTCCTTCAAGCTTCTTGGTTGATTACAGAGCTCCTAGGGTGATCAAGAGAGGCTTCATTAGTCATCACAGAGCATCTAGAGTTCTCATTGGGCTTACGGGATATTCACAGAGCTTTGGTAATGGTCTTGAGAAATCTAAGACATCACGAAACTTCTAGTGCGCTTACGAGGCCTCTTAAGCAATCACAATCATTTCTCGTCTCCATCAGACTTCTTGAATGGTTACGGAGCTTCTATTATTCCCAGAGCTTCTTCAGAGAACTTCCGGAATGACCACTGTCATCTTGAGGATCACATGACACTACGCAACTCCTCAGACCTTCTTGTGAGACCAAGGGTTACTCAATGAAGGTGCACCGCTTGGCAACCTAACTTATTCTGAGTGAAACACCGACATAAAAGCATCCTCCAGATAAACTCAAACTATCACGGCGTGCTTGTGCTGTCCGAGATTGATCTTCTGATGTAACTTAAAATTTCCCATTGATATCGTAAAGACCATACAAGAGTGATCCTTTTATCCTTGAGCCTGTAAGTGTGTCTGGATTACTTCAAAGAGTGACCATGTGGCTTCCTGAGTGAATATATAACTTTTGCAGAGTTCGTAGAGTAAGGTGAGAGCAGGGAGAGACGTGACCTCCCTCTCCCGTGGCCGAGCACACACTGGCCAGCAACAGGCTGACAACCATTCTCGGGTAAATTATGCATGGAGGGACACACACACACACACTATGTACATGCTAGGCAAGCCCTAAAATTTAGTTATGGAAGAAACCGAAGGAAGTAATCAAAGCTAACACGGATATCCTCTAGCCACGTGTGTTAACTGAATAATTCATATGGGCATAAATTGTGTCTTGTTTGAAGGATAGATCTTGTCCACGGTATACATATGAACTGAGAGTGCCAACCTGAATGCCAACCTTGAGTACTAACCTGAGTGGCAGCATGAGTACCAACCACTACCACAATATAGTAAATAATCTAACACCACTCACTACACAAACTACCACCACCATTATCACCACTCCAACACAACAACTATCCCCTTCCACCACCATCACCACCCCAACAAAACAACTACCCCTAACACAACAACAACCCCCTCCACCACAACTAGTCCCTCCACCACCCCCAACACAACAACTACCATCACCACCCCCGACACAACAACAACCCCCTCCATCACAACTAGTCCCTCCACCACCCCCAACACAACAACTACCATCACCACCCCCAACAAAACAACAACCCCCTCCACCACAACTAGTCCCTCCACCACCCCCAACACAACAACTACCATCACCACCCCCGACACAACAACAACCCCCTCCACCACAACTAGTCCCTCCACCACCCCCCAACACAACAACTACCATCACCACCCCAACACAACAACAACCCCCTCCACCACAACTAGTCCCTCCACCACCCCCGACACAGCAACTACCATCACCACCCCCAACACAACAAAAAACCCCTCCACCACAACTAGTCCCTCCACCACCCCCGACACAGCAACTACCATCACCACCCCCAACACAACAACAACCCCCTCCACCACAACTAGTCCCTCCACCACCCCCGACACAGCAACTACCATCACCACCCCCAACACAACAACTACTCCCCCCACTACCATCACCAACACAACAACTACCCCGTCCACCACCATCACCACCCCCAACAAAACAGCTACCCCCCTCCATCACTCCCTCCATCACTCCCTCCATCACTTAAGCATCGATAATGGATCAACACCATCACTAGGCAACCCACTGGTGAGGTATGTGGAAGGGGAGGGACGGAAGAGGGGAGAGGGGAAGGGAGAGGGGAGGGAAGAGAGGGGAGGGAAAAGAAGAGAGGGAAAGGGAAGGGAGAAAGGGGAAGGGGCGGTAAAAAGGGGGGAAAGGAAGAAAGAGGAGGAGGAGGAAGAGGAGGAAGAGAAAGGAGGAGAGGGGTGGAAAGAGAGGAAGGAAGAAAATAAAAGGGAGGGAAGAAGAAGGGTAAAGAAGAGAAAGGGAGTGGAGAGGAGAGGAGAGAACAATGGAGAAAGGAGAGAAGAGAGGGAAGAAGAGAGAAGACAGGGAAAGGGAGATGAGAGGAAGAAAGGGGAGTGGATTGGAGGAAGGGGTTCAGTGAAAGAAGAAAAGAAATAAAGGAGGTTAGGTTAGGTTAGGTTTGTGAATCTTAAAAGTGAAACAAACTGGGAGGGTGGTAATCATGAGGTGATACGAAAACATTGCTGTATGGTAATTAGTGAGTCAATTGAGGTAATAAAGTCCTAAGTTTTTAGCAGAGAGAGAGAGAGAGAGAGAGAGAGAGAGAGCGCATTATCATCTTGGTGAAGTATTTTCTCTCGTTGGTAATTATTTAGTGACGATTTTTCCGGTGGACTAATTTTCTCCCGGGGATTTCCTCTCTGTACACTGGTTGTGTGCTGGCTGAACACTGGCTGTACAATGGGGTGACTGGGACTGTGGGGTGACTGGGACAACATATGAACACTGGCCGAAGGAAGGAGCAACGTGTTGATTATTTGACTAAAAAACTCTCAAGAATGTGTAACTACTGACACACACACACACAGACACACTATGTAGGGTGCTTGATTTCCTTCTTTGAGAGAGAGAGAGAGAGAGAGAGAGAGAGAGAGAGAGAGAGAGAGAGAGAGTGTGTGTGTGTGTGTGTGAGTGAGTGTGTGTGTTGAATATTACTTTTTTATTAAACGAGCTTTTAATTTCTTTCACAAATTTAATATTCTTACGACACCTTGTTTTGTGTCATTCAGAGTTCAGTCACGAACAATACCACCAGGACACAGGTGAGTAATATAAACAGGTATGTGTTTATCGACAAAGGTAATGTGTATCCGTCATGTCAACACAATATTTTGGTATGGAGTGTATCAATGTATAGTTCAGAAAAGTTTCTATTAAATTATTGTCTATTAAACACCTACTGTATTCATTGGTACAGTTTGACGAAGATAATCTAAGTTGGAATGAACACAATGTAGCAATTAGTACATGACTGTGAGAGCAGTAAATACGTCTATCAAACTCTTAATTTAACACACAAACTTCATAATACAGCTATACACTAGGGAGAGCCTCGGGTAGAACTAATAAAGTCTTGGCAACACGATAACTTGACCCACACGAATGAACTATCTGCAAATTTCATGTTGATGAGATTTAATACCGTTAATATTTACTAATTATCCTATTTTGTTTCATCACATTTATACTTACTACTGATCCTATTTTGTTCCATGACATTTATACTTACTACTGATCCTATTTTGTTCCATGACATTTATACTTACTACTGATCCTATTTTGTTTCATGACATTTATACTTACTACTGATCCAATTTTGTTTCATGACATTTATACTTACTACTGATCCTATTTTGTTTCATGGCATTTATACTTACTACTGATCCTATTTTGTTTCATGACATTTATACTTACTACTGATCTTATTTTGTTATTAAATAAGTTGACCACCTGACTAACAATCACTTTTGCAGGTTCAAGACAAATGAGAGGATCCATTCAGGGAACTCTCAAGTGTTGTGGTCGTGTCTAATGAGTTCATATCAGTCCCACAACTCCAGGAGTAACATAGTTGACAAGGGTGGAACGACACATCCTCATCCATTCGAGGAAACACTACGCTTTGTTCCATTGTTCCATCTCTTAAACTATACCGACTATGTAGAATATTGAAGTGCCGGTCATTTGTACTTCATGATGAGTAGCATTTCTCCTTAAGGTTATATTTATAACTGTGATTACTTTTTCTCTTACTGTAAAGCCATTTAAGCACGCACAGGAGAATAAGGGTATGATTTTGCCTTTCTCTAATTCATCATTTCAGATTAAAAACTTATACGTAAATCTCTCTACAGATTAAAAAAAAGAAAAGTCAGTCACCCGTGTAAATAATACTACCATAATGTAACTTATATTTCTGTAACTGTCTGCTGACCAAATAATACGGTATTCTTAAACTTAGAAGATTTTAACTGTTAACAAATATATTGGCATTCTTTGAGTACAGTTTGCCTATTCTGAGTAACTCAGGCAGGTTTTGACACTGAAGGTGTTATCACTGTTCACTGCCACGCAGGGCAGAGGTTCACATATAGGTGAAGTCATATTCTATTTGAGGAATAATTAGTATTAAACATAGAAGAGTTTTCCTGGTTTGGGTTAATCTGATGGCCCCTCTGTTCTAGTGTTCAGCAGATCGTGGGTTACTCCACCACCTCGGCAGAGTGCTCCTCGACCAATAGTTTATTACTTGTGTGTGTGTGTGTAATATCTACTGTATAAAAATAAACAAAGTTCTTAAATTCCGATGCGAAATGAATACAATAAAAACAATGACAATAATATTAAAAATACTATTAAGATATACGGTACCTAACGCACGAATATTAAAAAAGAGCGACAAAATTAATAAATTGTTTAACAAAACAACTTCAGTTTTTCAAAGGTTGCAAGACAAGAGTTGCAGACGTAATGTTACCTGGCACTTGACTATGGATAGCACCATTCCCGGTCGGCAATTTCTGTCATCTTATTCCATGACGGCGATGACCAGTAGCGAGTGTGACTTGAGATGAATCATAAGTTGGTATTGACAAAGGGTCAGGAAAGGCTGGCAGAGACGTTAGCAATATTTCTCACTTCCTGGCAGAGGGCACCATTCCCCACTTCCGGGATCCCATACTGGTCAGTGGTTCCTCGCACCTCCCTACGGATGGCGACAATCTCCACCTCCCCCCCCCCCCCCATTCTACACGCACACCTGGTCCGTGTTTCCCGGCCTTCAGCTTTCTTCCCAGACGAGTGGGACCCCATCTTGACTTAGGGAGCAGTGTCCCCCCACCATGACCCCCAGGGAGTACTGGACCATGTCAATACACCCCGATGGTACAAGAACACAATTGTTGTTATTCCAGAATTTATGAAAATGTTTAACTTTCCGACCAGGCCACTGTGTAGAGATCAAGTTTTGGTAATTTAATTCAATTACTTATTTTCCATATGACAAGATTTAAGTTTTTTACACGCACAGCTTAGTTATAAGTTTTAAGAACAAGCTACAGCTGTAAGAGTACATACGAATAAAATTTTCGTTGGTAAATTTCACACACAAATTATGGAGCACTTCATCCAAAATACCCCTTTCAACTCCAAGCCACGCCACACTGTGTAATAAATAATTATATCTAAAACCTGTATAAAAGAACCAAAGGTTTAGAGTTACACGAGGTAAAAATTAATAATGATAAATTTATAAATAGTGTAGTCCTTTATGAATGAGATATAGCAAACAAATACTGAAATACAACCCATGCGATATGGTCCAACATAGCCAAACCTAACCCAGCGGCTTCATTCCGTTTTTACTAGACGATTGGATCACGTCTTTTAATGTAAATTTACACATTTCAGTGTGGCGGTCTGACCCCACACACGAGTCGCCGACGCGGGGGCTCGGAGCAGCAATACACACAGCAAGGTCTATAGACTTGGACGCACAGCTCGTCCCAAACGAACGGATGAGTGGTTACCCAAACTAGCGACCCGGCACGGCATGCAGCCATCAGCCCGGGTGTAGTGAGAGATGCACCGCAGCAACAGACAGCCCAAACTGAGGACTTCGATGATGGCGCGATAGTAAATGCGGTCAGTGGAGATATGGTCATCTGTTTGTGCAGTGTGCACTGAATAGGACCTATCATGAAACCACCAAAACGGCAGCTTACAATCGTGCTTTCTAAAGGCCCGTTTCCACTTGAGAGCGGACTCTCGATAGTTACTGTTGATAGTTCTCTCATCAGTGTATCCACATGAGAACAAACTTCTGCGAGCTTCAGCTGTCGAGAGTCTTCCCGGCAATAGCTGTCGGAGAGAACTCTCAGTGGTATGTCCACCTGACTAGAGCTACACTCTACAGTGACTCAGTCAGTAGGTAGCAATGGGTGGTAGAGGACGTGACAGAAAGTTATATTGATGCGGGAGAAGAAAAAGTAAAAAAAGAAAAGGAAGTGTTGGATAAAGCACTGGGTGGAACGATGAGATGAACTGGGAGCTAACAACAGGATTGTGAAAGAATTACAGATAGAAGATGCTCAACAGTTCCGTAATTTCACCCGCATTGTCAGCAGTTCAGGTGGAAGAGTTGGTGAAATTGGTTGGGCCATTAATTTTCAAGAGAGACACACGGATAAGGGAAGCCATTTCAGTTCACGAGCGAGTTATGGTGACGCTTCGGTTTTTGGCATCATGTGAGTAAACAACAAAAATATACCCAAACGTTCTGTCCAATGCCAATAATTAGTATTTATGTTCAAGTGCTTAGTTCAAATAACCTACACCTGTTGCATCAATGAATATGCTGTAAATTCATCGTCAATAATCTGATAACCATCTATTGTAAATTACAAGTGAAATACTCACGGGAAACAGATAATATCTACCATTTCCATCTGTTGGCCTTGAACATGACTTTTTAGAGGGAATACGCTTAACGTTTGATTTAGACCTATTAATATATTGATGAGATTGCATTAAATTCCATGCTCCACCTTTACTCATATAAAGTTTTTCGTAAAGGTTAAGGAGAAAGACGCCATTTATACCACGTTATATACTGGCAGGATCTCAAGGACGCGTTTGTTCTAAGATAAAAATGTTCATTTGGTGAGAGAGGATTAAATAAGGACTGTGTAGTAGTACCTTTAGAAGTGCTCTTATGGAATAGCAACAGTTTGTAGGGCTACAACGATTAGCGACATAAACCAAACAAAACAAACCTAACCAAATCTTTTTTACTTTTTACTTTTATCCTCTTCGCCACTGATCGGCTTTTTAGCCGCTTGGGCGATCGGTCACGTCTCTTTTCCTTTATATTCTTCACCAAAAGGTCGGCTCGCTAGCCGCCCGGGCGATCGGTCACGTCTCTGTCACGCACTGTTGGCAAACATTGGGCATGCACCGGTTCCTGAATGTACCTGAAACGCTCCAGTGTTGGTCAAGTCTTCTCTTGAAAGAGCTCACACTCGGTGCCGTCACAACACTCTCTGGTAGATTGTTCCAAGAGTTTACAACCCTCACTCCGAAAAAGTTTGCCCTCACGGTTTTCTGGACTTGCGGCTTCTTCAATCTTGAGCTGTGACCCCTTGTGGGGCGAGCGTCCGCCAGCTCCAAGTAAGGACACTCAACTGAGTAGTGCCCCCTGAGATGCTTATAAACCTCAACTAGGTCCCCCCTTGCCCGTCTGTAGTATAAGCTAGGCAAGTTCAGGCGCTCCAATCTCTCAGGTTAGCTGAGGTGCCGAAGTGCAGGCACCAGTTTGGTGGCCCTCCTTTGAACATTTTCAACCAACTGACAGTCCCTAGCATATCTCGGGGACCAGATGGGGTGACAGTACTCCAGATGGGGAAGCACTTCACTCCTGAAGATCGTCACGAGGGACGGACCGTCTAGATATCTGAACGACCTTCTTATAAGACCCAATAATTTATTTGCCTGATTTACCTTCTTCTCACAATGGCCCGAGAACTTCAGCTCATTGTCAACATACACACCTAGGTCCTTCTCACACACAGTCTCAACTAGTACATTTTCTTCATCCCGTTGGGACATATGGTACGCCTCCTTACCGTTGGTACGCCCCAGGTGCATCCTCTTACACTTCGTGACATTGAATCTCAGCAGCCATTCCTTCGACCATTCCTGGAGCCCACAGAGGTCCTTCTGCAGCTCTTCACAGTCCGCTTGGTTCTTTATTTCCCGAAATAACTTGGCGTCATCGGCAAACATTTGTATGGAGGAGTGTACAACGTCAGGCATATCATTTATGAAACAAACAAACAACAGAGGGCCCAATACACTACCCTGCGGTACCCCACTTGTTACAGGTACAGATGACGATTTCGTGCCATTAATCACCACACATTGCTTGCGGTCATGTAGAAAGTCTTCTATCCACGCTAGGACATTTCCCCGAATTCCGTACCCTTCCAGTTTGATTTTCAGCCTCTCGTGGGGTACACTGTCGAAAGCCTTGGCAAAATCTAGGTAAATATTGTCGATATTACCACCCCGTTCTAGAATATGGGTCCAAATATCCAATACCTTGAGCAATTGTGTCAAGCAAGAGCGCCCCAGCATAAAACCGTGTTGGCAATCTTTTACAAGGTTGTTTCGTAGTAGATGTTCCATCGCTGCATCTCTGATAATACTCTCAAGTACTTTACATATTATGCTGGTCAGTCTCACCGGTCTATAGTTGTTCGTGGAGTGCCTATCGCCCTTCTTGAAGATAGGACTCACATAAGCCACTTTCCATTCACTGGGGACCATTTGTTCATCCAGGCATTTACAAAACAGAATCTTCAGGGGCTCTGCAAGCTCGTTGCACAGCTCCCTTAGCACTCTAGGATGCACCATGTCAGGTCCAGGACTCTTATGGACCTTTAGCCTGGACAGTTTATTTCTAATACCCTCTTCTGTGAACACAATGTGGGTCAGTGCTGTGTCGAACCGTCTGTCCTCAAACGCAGGAAGGTTAGTTGCATCCTCTCTTGTGAACACTGAGGAAAAGAAGCTGTTCAATGCCTCAGCTTTATCCTGGTCAGAATCTGCGTAACTACCATCCACAAGCCTCAGGTCTGATACTCCTACTCGCGTTTTCAATTTCGACTTTGCATAGCGGTAAAACGCCTTTGGATTTGACTTGACCTCGCGTGCAACCAGCCTTTGGAACTCCTATTCAGCCCTCCTACACTCTATCTTTGCTTGGTTTCTGGCTCTTGCATACATCCTCCTGTCTTGCTCATCGTTTGACCCAACCCACGTCTTGAATTTCTGGGTTTTCTTCTTAATTTTGTCGACCGCCGCATGGTTCATGTGTAGGGATCCCCTCGTATTCCTAGAAGCACTGGGTTTGGTCTTGGGTATATATTTATCGATCAAATGGGTCATTTTACTAGTTATGATATTCAGTGTCTGCGTTCTTGTACCTGAATAAGTCAGGCCAGTTGATACCCCTCATCTCTTCCCTCATCCCATTGTAATTTCCCTTGTAATATTTGCACCTTGGCCTGGCCTTATCTTGAACTAGGTAACAGTTAAATCTGAATGACAACACTATATGGTGACTGGTGCCAACTGGGGCAAGGTGTTCCAGTTTGGCCACCATACCCTCCTCGTTTGTTATGATGAGGTCTAGTGGCTTGGGTGTTTGCTCCCCTCTGTAATGTGTCGGGTCTCTCACATGCTGGAACAGAAAATTATCTCTCAGAGTTTCTACAAAAAGAGTAGCAGGATGATTCAAGTCATTCGGGGTGGACTCGTTTCTCCAGTCGATGTCGCCATAGTTAAAGTCCCCCATGATAAGGAGGTGGCTGGGGTTGAGCATCGCCGCATTGTTTATTAAGGTTCTTAAGTTCCTTTGATTTAGTGGGCCACAGTTCGGGGATCTGTAGATACACCCGACGATAAGTAAGTCCCCTCCCTTTAATTTAATTTTACACCACTTGGACTCTTCAAAAACATCCTCTCCCTGTACCCTCGCCTGGTTGGCTCTAAGGTCTTGCCTAGCGTAGATAACCACACCCCTCCTGCAGGATTCTTGAGTTAGGTTCGTAAATGAGTCATATCCAGCAATACTGAACTCACATTCCTCTGGGTCGATTCTCCTGTTCTTGTACAACAGTTCTACAACTCCTACAATATCTGGTTGGTGTACTCTTAGTAGTGTTTCAAACTCCTCTCTCTTATCAAGGAACGTGTCAGTATTAGTGTACATGACATTCAAGCCAGAATTTGTTCTCGGTAACGTCTCTGCTCTTAGTAATAAACCCGCTCCACCCACATTCTCAGAAGCTGCAGCATTTGCTAAGTACACTGTATTTTGCAGGGTGTGGTTAAAAATGTCATTGTTTACATGGTGCTCGTTCCCTCCTGTCCGGTAGGCTGAGCTGGTGCCGCCTCCCGGGTGGGGGGTTGAGTGGGTGGAGGGTGCACTGCTGCCCCCTGGCCCTGTGTCGGCACACTTGTTTCCACTACCCTCCCCCTGAGTATAACCCACGCGCACCTGTCCCCGTTCTTCCTCGACTCCTCCCTCTTCTGCTTCAAGTCCAGCAGGAGCTTCTTGTGCTGTTCCCTCTGCATTACCGTGCGGTCTGGGTGAATAAATACATCCCGAAATTTCTCGCTCCTTGCTAAGTTTTTTGTCTGCCGAATAACTTGCCATTTTTCCTCCTCACTCCCTAGTGTGATCCTGAGGGGGCGAGGCTTAGCCCCCTGCTTTTGTCCCAGTCTCCTCACATCCTGAGGGGTTTGCTGGAATCTTCAGAACCTCTGTGCAAATATTTTGAAACAGCACCTTGTCGTGTGTTTCCTTACTCACAGTTCCCTCTGCCTGGCTCTCTGGGACTCCAAAAACTATTACATTGTTCCTGCGCTGGAGCCGTTCCTGGTGTTCCTCCTCTCCCCTAACAGTAGGTCCGTTAATTTTCATTTCTTCGACACACTTTTTCAGAGTCCCAATCTGCTGTAGAACCTGTACTGATTCTGCATTACTCTCCGCCCCCCCCCCCCCCCCCGGTGGCCCTCCTAATACGTCAGCATAACTCCTCTTAGCAACCACCTCCATTCTATTAGCTACTTCCTCAGTCTTAGCAAGGATCTCTTTCCCAACTTCCTCCAGTTTGTCAACCAGCAGGGCTCCTGCTTCATCTATTTTCGTCCCTAGAGAACTCGTTCCCTTATGGATTGCAATCGCTTCATTCACCTTGACTCTGCAGCCAGAGCAATACCAGCAACAGCCATCAAGCTTTACGGCAGTTAGTAACTTCCTAAACGTTGCATTAGTCAGGCCTGTATCCTCCATATCCGACGTCTCCCTGCAGTAATCACATATCAAGCTCATGGTTGTTGTTGTTGTGGGGGGGGGGGGGGTGCAGACTGTGTATAAATCTACACCTATTTCAAAGAAAATAAAGAGAGAAAAAGTACTTAGTTACTCTCTGTTGCCTATGGAGTTGTCGTCTGCGACTGCGTACACTGTATCTCCCTGTCAATGGTGTATTGTAGGCACAGTTTCAGTCCTTGAGAAAGCACACAATCAACATAAAATTTAAAGTCTCTGTGGCACCTATGACACGACTTGGTTTCAGCTAGCACGGTGCCTTTCCAGCTTGCTTGCTAGTGAGCGCTCACTTTAAGTTATTTACAACTTCAGCGGTCACTGATGACACTATGAACTATCACTGTGTACACTGTATCTCCCTGTGAGTGGTGTATTATAAACACAGATTCAGTCCTTGAGAAAGCACACAAACAAAATAAAATTTAAAGTCTCTGTGGCACCTATGACACGAATAGGCTGGCAGTTGTCCTTACCAGCTCGATTGCCAATATGTATTCACTTTAAGTTATTATAGTCTCTTCTGCATTCACTGATGACAACTATGAACTGATTTAACTGAAGGCACAGTACTACACTCCCTGGTTGGCCTCTATCACAGCCGTGACCACAACACCCAAAAAATAAAATAAAATAAAAGCTTTGTCATGTGGCAGTGATTGTGTGGTTATAGGCCTGTGACTCTGGCTGTACCTCCAACTAGGTGGAAATTGAATTTTCAAAAATACAATCGTGTCTAGCATGAAAAGTCCGACATCGATTTACACTTTCACCTAACAAAGACGATCTTGACGAACTTATGTAATCACTGTCCAATTTCTGCCGCTCTACATCGAAGGCCCGAATGCCGAACACGCTTTGTTACAGAGACGCAACACGACCCGCCCGCACAACACAACACTCATTAGCGATCCCGCGGTAGTTGCCACAATCTGACCGGCCCCCCTTGTTCTTATAAATATTGACACTGGAGGCATCTTTATAAGCTTGGGGGATTTCCTCCTTTTCCCATATATTCTCCAGGAGAGAGTGGAGACGGTTGGTAAGTAGAGGTCCTCCTGTTTTGTACACCTCGGCTGGGATTCCATCAGGCCCTGAGGCTTTGCCTGTGCGCCATCCCTCTGGGGTTCACTGCTACTCCGAGATCCCCTGCTTGTCTAGCCTGGGCCCACGAGGCACCCAGTTACCGTGTGTTGCCACGTGTAGGCACAGCAAGAGTCTTGATGGTGAGGAGGCTGTGTACTGGCAGGGGAAGACTTATGCAAGTTGCTTCCCTGTTCGCCACGAGTGCTAGCCAGCGGCGGCAGCTGAAAGCGAGAGGGAGCAAGAAGTGCTTGCACCTTAACACTAACATAATGCTGCCACACTAGACGCATATCACCACCCTGTGTAGTGTGTGCGCGCGCGCACACACGCGCGCACACACACACACACACACGCACGCGCGCACGCACGCACACACACGCACGCGCGCACGCACGCACGCACGCACGCACGCACACGCACGCACGCACACACACACCATTATAAAAATTATCAATAACTTGTAATCACCCCCAGTCAATCTAACCTTTTTGCACTGTCACTATGATGAAATAGCCTGTAGTATATGACCTTCTCCCCACCTAGTCATTATACATCATATTTGTATCACTATTGTTACTTGTATATTATTTGTAAATCAGGAGACCCATTCCCAATGATGCAACTGTATATTTTCAGCCTTCCGGCTGCCATGCTCGTTCAATTAACCGTTAATTATTGTCACACACACACACACACACACACACGCGCGTTAAAATGAATAGGGAAATGGCGTATTTGAACCCAACATTCAAACAAGGAGATCACCACTTGACGAACAATTACAGGCTGGTGTATTTCACCAACATAATGTGTAAGGTACTAGAGAGCATTATGTGTGACGCTGTGATGGAACAACCTCGTAAAGGAATGCCATTACGGTTTTACGACTGGACACTTCAGCTTGACGCAATTACTTGAGTTGCTGGATGTGTGGACACAGATTCTGAAGCGTGGCGCCTACATTGACACTATGTGTACTGTATATACCTTGACTTTGCAATGACATTTGATAGCGTACTTCATGAAAGGCTAAGGGTAAGGAATTCGGGGGAACGCCCTTGCATGGATCAGACACTTTCTTCATGACTAAAAGCAGTGTGTGTGTGTTGATTAATGGCAAGAAACCGTCATATGTACCCGTGACAAGAGGGATACCACGGAGCATTATATGCTGGGACCGTTGTTGTTTGTTTGCTTCACAAATGATATTCCAGATATTATTCATTCTTGGAAGTTAAGAACCAAACGGACTGTGGAGCATTACAAGATTATCTCTGTTAACTTCATGGGTGGTCAGAGGAATGGCTGTTAAGATTCAACGTTGCAACCTAGGTCATACCAATTGTAAGAGGGGAGTATCACATCCCAAAGTGACAAAGAAACATAATTAATTAACCGAGACCAAATGTGAAAAGAACCTTGGTGTGCATGCTGACAACGAACTGAAGTCCTCTGACTACTGTGGAAAAAAAATAAATCAAGCATGTAAACTTGTAGGACTCAGAAATATCGTTCCAATACTACTGTCATCTTGTCTGGTCCCCGGGATACGCTCGAGACTGTCAAATGACTGAGAACGTCCAAAAGAGGGTCACCAGGCTGGCGCCCGAGCCTAGCACCTCAGGTACCCGCAAAGATTGGAACGCAGTTGCCTAGCTTAAACTATTGACGGACAAGGGTTGACTTAAAAGAATTCTATAAGCACATCAGAATCCATTACTCAGTCGAGTTGTGGGGTCGAGATGTGTTACAGAGTGAATTTTATTTACCAGGTTATCACCCACCATTCAGAAAATACAGGGCCACAAGAGGTGGTGGTGTACTACTGTATGTGAAGGAGCACCTGAGAGCAACCATTAATGACAAGCTAAACAAAATGGGATCATTCGGATCTATTTGATGTGATTTGATAGCTCAAAACAAAAGCAAGGTGACAGTAGGTGTGTGTATAGGACTGACTCACCTTCGGGGGAGGAAGTAGCAGATGTTTATTTTCATACAGACAGCATTCAGAGCACAAGCCTTCATCATGGGAGACTTTAATCATGAGACAACAGACTGGGTGAATCTTACCACACAAGCCGAGGGAGAAGAATTCGTTGATCTCATACAAGACTCATTCTTCACAGAACAAGTGTCGGGCTGGTGTGAGAGGCCTCGGAAACAAGTTTAATAAACCCATTGATGTGTCGGAGCTAGCTTCTGAACGTGTTCACCTATCTCCCGAACGAGTGAGAAAACGGCTGTTACTCTTGACGACTCAGGAGGCTGCGGTGGATGAGGTCCATGTCGAGGAGAAACCAACACCGACCATTGACCACAACATACTAAGATGGAATACATTCTTTGATGGTCCAGAGAAAGTAGACGAGCAGGAATACTATGACCTCAACCGCGGAGATAACCAGCTCATGAGAGACAAACTACAGAGAATTAACTGGGAGGAAATTGTTAGAGAGGAGTCAGACAGAAAAATCAATGCTAGAGAAATCCTTGAGTTAACAGTTAATGAATGTATACCCAAGAAAATAAAGAGAAGATGGAGTAAGACCAAGTAGATGAATCACAAATCTAGGGAAGCCTACAAGAAGAAATGCTATATGTGGAAGAAATACCGGAGCACAGGAAATCATGTAGACTATTAGAGTAAACAAAAGAGCCCTAAATATGGCCAGTCAGGAAATTAGATCAACCAAACGGCATCGAGATGAAATTAGCCCAAGTCCTTTTATGTGTATGCCAGGGGTGAAATGAAAACCAAGGATACTGTCGGCCTTCCTTTTGGGTGAAAAGAACGTGGCCCTGGCGGACGCCCGCCCCACAAAGGGTCACAACTCAAGGCTGAGGAAGCCACAACTCCAGAAAACTGTGAGGGGTAACTTTTTCGTAATGGGAATTGTAAACTCTTAGAACAATCTGCCAGAGAGTGTTGTGACGGCACCGAGTGTGAGCTCATTCAAAACCAGACTTGACCAAATCTGGCGCAGACACAGACACATTGTTGAGCCAGTGCATGCCCAGTACCTGCCAACAGAGACGTGACCAACCGCCCAAGCGGCTAAAGAGCCGATCAGTGGTGAATAGGATAAAAAAGAAAAGTAAGATTGTGCTTTTTACTTTTTTTTTTTTTACTTTTATCCTCTTCGCCACTGATCGGCTTGTTAGCCGCTTGGGCGATCGGTCACGTCTCTTTTCCTTTATATTCTTCACCAAAAGGTCGGCTCGCTAGGCGATCGGTCACGTCTCTGTCACGCACTGTTGGCAAATACTGGGCATGCACCGGCTCCTGAATGTACCTGAACCCGCTCCAGTGTTGGTCAAGTCTTCTCTTGAAAGAGCTCACACTCGGTGCCGTCACAACACTCTCTGGTAGATTGTTCCAAGAGTTTACAACCCTCACTCCGAAAAAGTTTGCCCTCACGGTTTTCTGGACTTGCGGCTTCTTCAATCTTGAGCTGTGACCCCTTGTGGGGCGAGCGTCCGCCAGCTCCAAGTAAGGACACTCAACTGAGTAGTGCCCCCTGAGATGCTTATAAACCTCAACTAGGTCCCCCCTTGCCCGTCTGTAGTATGAGCGAGGCAAGTTCAGGCGCTCCAATCTCTCATGGTAGCTGAGGTGCCGAAGTGCAGGCACCAGTTTGGTGGCCCTCCTTTGAACATTTTCAACCAACTGACAGTCCCTAGCATATCTCGGGGACCAGATGGGGTGACAGTACTCCAGATGGGGAAGCACTTCACTCCTGAAGATCGTCACGAGGGACGGACCGTCTAGATATCTGAACGACCTTCTTATAAGACCCAATAATTTATTTGCCTGATTTACCTTCTTCTCACAATGGCCCGAGAACTTCAGCTCATTGTCAACATACACACCTAGGTCCTTCTCACACACAGCTCTGACTCCTTGATATAATCCATTAAGTCATTGTCACTTAAGTTTTATTACATTTGATTCAATATTCGTATTTGTAGCATTTACCTTCAAGTTAATGGCTTCTTTAATATTAGTTCATTCTCATCACTGGTCTTTGAAAAACCTGTTTTATTTATGTTCTCTGGAAACCATAATCTGGTGTTTGGAGAGACGGGATCTGTATATGCTGGTATCTCCACTGGGTCTTCAATAAAACCAAATCCTTTCATATTCTTTAATAATGTAATAAAACTGGTAACACTAATACAAATAATACAAATAATAATAAATAAGACAAGCAAGTGTGATAAAATAGAGAAGACCCCCAATAAAAGAGAATTAAAGAAAATGGAAACGTTGTAGCGGTAACCAAAAAAAAAACTATCAGGTACAACTACTGGATCAGCCATGAGGGATGGCGCTTCAAGCTTCACGAAAGTATAGTAGTTAGTGATCAATAATCTTGTCATTCGTGTTGTTAAAACTACCTGTGAGAAAAAACATTACAGATACAGCAAAAATTTACAGCGTCGTCATTAAATTTAGACAACCGTAACTGGTTCAGTGGCTCATTGCCAGTTAAAGGAAAAATTAACTGGCGAATATTTGAGTTGAGTATTACTTCCGAGTCCAAGGTGACTCACTCACTTCTGCGGTGATTAACTTTGTGGATAAGGCAATTTTTTTATTTTTTTATTATTTATTTGAGTAAATAAAATAGTTTAATTATTTCTACCACAAACACACACACACACACGTTAATTAACCACCTAAACCAAACTTCTATTCGATAATTCAACATGTACAGTGCATGAATTAATGTTTTTTTGATAATTGGGAGTCTGTCAAGTGTGTCGGTTGTCGCCAGTTGTGTCGACGTGTACTGGCAGGAGACGCCCGTGTGACTTGAGTCGTAAGTACTCCTGTTGATTTAAAACATTATAATGACGAAGTATGAATAGGTACTTGTACATTATAACGCCAAGAGGACCTCCAGTACTAACTAAGGACAAATCAACATTGAAGTAGGAATATTTTTTCAGTCGGAAAGCAAACTTGAAGGGTTGGTTTTCAACTTGTGTGTATTAATAGTAATTTTTTTTTGTGTGTGTGTAGTACGGGGTATTTGTTACACCACGTGCCGGAAGTTAAGGGGTCCGTTTTTAAAAATAATCACAAGTGGTCCTTTAAGTTCTTATGTTCGTCCTTCTGCTATAATCAGTTATCATTGGTATATTTTCTCTCAGTCAATATTATCAACTAATTATTGCGCATGGTCATGGTTCAATAACATAGAGGATAGGAATAATAAAAATGGATGGGGTTTAAAAGTTTGGTGGCATCTGAAGAGTAGCGTTTTACTGCAGTATTCGGCAACCGTGTGTTTTCCTTGGGTCCGGAGTCAGTGTTACCAGACTCAAGTTCACGACTATGCACTGACCTAATGTTGTCTTTAATCTGAATGTATATATTATGGAAGTGAAGTTTTCATAGTTTATTAGATTATATCTGAATCATCAAAATAATGTAAATCATATGACCAGTTATTTTGTGAGTGTGGTAAATAGTGGGCAGTCCGGTTAGGAAGCTCACAGCAGTGGCAAGACTGTCTCTGTGCTGCAGGCTCACGCGCCAGCTTTGAGGAACAGGTGACGCGCTCCCCAAATATTGATCCTCGAATATACGGCTATGGCTCCGCTGTTTCGTTACCAAGGTCATTTTTCTCTTACTGCCAACTGTTTCGTTTCCGTATTCATTAAACAGGATTTAAGAACAATTACAAAGTCGCGCCAAAATATTGACAATACGTAAGAAAATATGACACTTTAAGTCTGTGGATTCCCTTTCGTCGTATAAGCTCGGTTACGTTTCAGAACGAGTCTCTATTGTACTAGCGATTTGAAACCAAATCCAAAGAAAATTCTATTATCTCTATCGAGTAGCTATCTACAGAAGGCCTTCTTGTTCGCCCCGTACATAATAACTACACACATACTTTTTCTTAAAGTTACAGAAGCAAACCTTAGGGATATGAACTTTTCTGAAACTACCTAAAGTTACGGTATATATGTCAATGAATTGTGGGACGGTTGTGGTGGACTTGGGAGGTGAAACGTGTGAATCATTGTGGGACAAGGAGGCAGAAGCGCGTGCGCGTCCAGGGAACAGGGAGGTGGTGGTAATGTCGGAGCGAACAAGGCCGGGGAGCAGACTCTTACTTCTGCGGGCAAAACTACGGCCAGGATCGCGGTTGTGGCGGCTGTAGCGGCGGGCGTAAGGGCTGAGGGTGTGGAGGGGGAGGCACAACTGGAGCAGCAGCGCGGGAGCTGCGTCATCAACAGGAGCAACACGTCGAAGGTGTCCATGCTGGGTGGCTGCGGCTGTGGTGGCTGACAATTGTTGCTTCCAGTGAAACAGGTGGTAGTGAGGTGACCGAGGACACGCCGGGGCCCTGTTGGGTGGCCTGGCCTGCTCACCTCGTGCCTTTACTGCAACATGCACAACGAACCTCACACAAGGCTCCCCCGCTCCTGATGTGGCTGTGTGGAGCCCCTAATCCACAATACTGTTGCTATGCAAGTCGGCTTCGCGTGTGCTCCAGTATCATGTGCAACATGCGACACCTCACAATGTTTCCTCCAGCTGGTGTGTATTGAATATGGTGTGTCTGGAAAAAAAATGTGATCCCCTACTAAGAGTGGCAATATATTCATGGTGGCTATGCTGAATACTGGTGTGAAGGGCGAGTCGTTGTGAGAGGTGTGCCTCCCCCGGCAGCGTGGACGTGTCCAGGGAACCTACAGGGTGAAGGTGTCACGGGCAGGCTACCACGCCACCCCTTAACTACCAGCCTGAATGTCGGCCCCCCACGCTGTCTCCTGCCTGCTTTCCCCCCATCAGGGCAGCGACACCGCCATGCCCCGCTGCTACCTCGTCAAGAAGGTCCCCCTCTCCCGCGAAGGGGGAAGCAAGGGGTGCGCCGCCCCCACCTCACCCACGGCCGCCGCCCCCGCCCCGCCCACACCCCCAGATATAGCGGATCAGGAGGCACAGACCCGTAAGTGATAAACAAACTACTCTAGCACCCAGTACACTATACCCCACCACCCAGTACACTGTACCCCAACACCTAGTACACTGTACTCACCACCCAGTACAGTGTACCCCACCACCTAGTACACTGTACTCACCACCCAGTACAGTGTACCCCACCACCTCGTTCACTGTACTCCACCACCCAGTACAGTGTACTCCACCACCCAATACACTGTACTCACCACCCAGTACAGTGTACCCCACCACCTAGTACACTGTACTCACCACCCAGTACAGTGTACCCCACCACCTCGTTCACTGTACTCCACCACCCAGTACAGTGTACTCCACCACCCAATACACTGTACCCCACCACCCAGTACACTGTACCCCACCACCTAGTACACTGCACTCCACCACCCAGTACAGTGTATTCCACCACCTAATACACTGTACTCCACCACCCAGTACACTGTACTCCACCACCCAGTACACTGTACTCCACCACCCAGTACAGTGTACTGCCCCACCCAGAATATTGTACTCCACCACCCAGTACTGTACTCCACCACGCAATACACTGTATTTCACCACACAGTACAACACCACCCAGTACACTGTACTCCACCACCCAGTATACTGTACTCCACCATCCAGTACACTGTACTCCACCACCCGGTACGCTGTACTCCACCACACTGTACTCCACCACCGAGTATACTGTATTCCACTACCCAGTATACTGTATTCCACTACCCAGTACACTGTACCCCACCACCCAGTACACTGTACTCCACAACTCAGTATACTGTACTCCACAACTCAGTATACTGTACTCCACCACCCAGTACACTGTACTCCACCACCCAGTACACTGTACTCCACCACCCAATACAATGTACTCCACCACCCAGCATATTGTACTCCACCACCCACTATATTGTACTCCACCACCCAGTACACTGTACTCCACCACCCAGTACACTGTACTCCACCACCCAGTACATTCTACTCCACGACCCAGTACACTGTATTCCACCACCCAGTATATTGTACTCCACCACCCAGTACACTGTACTCCAAAACCCAGTACAGTGTACTCCACCACCCAGTATATTGTACTCCACCACCCAGTATATTGTACTCCACCACCCAGTACATTGTATTCCACCACCCAGTACTCTGTAGTCCACCACCCAGAATATTGTACTTCACCACCCAGTATATTGTACTCACCACGCAGTACACTGTAGTCCACCAGCCAGTCTATTGTACTCCACCACCCAGTACACTGCACTCCACCACCCAGTACACTGCACTCCACCACCCACAACACTGCACTCCACCATCCACAACACTGTACTCTACCATCCACAACACTGTACTCCACCATCCGCAACACTGTACTCCACCATCCGCAACACTGTACTCCACCATCCACAACACTGTACTCCACCATCCACAACACTGTACTCCACCACCCACAACACTGTACTCCACCATCCACAACACTGTACTCCACCATCCACAACACTGTACTCCACCATCCACAACACTGTACTCCACCACCCACAACACTGTACTCCACCATCCACAACACTCTACTCCACCATCCACAACACTCTACTCCACCATCCACAACACTCTACTCCACCATCCACAACACTCTACTCCACCATCCACAACACTCTACTCCACCATCCACAACACTGTACGCCACCATCGACAACACTGTACTCCACCATCGACAACACTGTACTCCACCATCCACAACACTCTACTCCACCATCCACAACACTGTACTCCACCATCCACAACACTCTACTCCACCATCCACAACACTCTACTCCACCATCCACAACACTCTACTCCACCACGCACAACACTGTACTCCACCATCCACAACACTGTACTCCACCATCCACAACACTGTACTCCACCATCCACAACACTCTACTCCACCATCCACAACACTCTACTCCACCATCCACAACACTCTACTCCACCATCCACAACACTCTACTCCACCATCCACAACACTGTACGCCACCATCGACAACACTGTACTCCACCATCGACAACACTGTACTCCACCATCCACAACACTCTACTCCACCATCCACAACACTGTACTCCACCATCCACAACACTCTACTCCACCATCCACAACACTCTACTCCACCATCCACAACACTCTACTCCACCACGCACAACACTGTACTCCACCACCCACAACACTGTACTCCACCACCCACAACACTGTACTCCACCATCCACAACACTGTACTCCACCATCCACAACACTGTACTCCACCATTCACAACACTGTACTCCACCATCCACAACACTGTACTCCACCATCCACAACACTGTACTCCACCATCCACAACACTCTACTCCACCATCCACAACACTGTACTCTACCATCCACAACACTGTACTCTACCATCCACAACACTGTACTCCACCACCCACAACACTGTACTCCACCATCCACAACACTGTACTCCACCATCCACAACACTGTACTCCACCACCCACAACACTGTACTCCACCACCCACAACACTGTACTCCACCATCCACAACACTGTACTCCACCACCCACAACACTGTTCTACACCATCCACAACACTGTACTCCACCATCTACAACACTGTACTCCACCACCCACAACACTGTACTCCACCATCTACAACACTGTACACAACACTGTACTCCACCATCCACAACACTGTACTCCACCATCCACAACACTACAACCACTACCACTATACCTACAACCACTGAATTTACAACCACTATTCCTGCATCTACAACCACTATTGCTGCACCTACAACCACTACACCTACAACCACTACACCTACAACCACTACACCTACAACCACTGCACCTACAACCATTACACCTACAACCACTACACCTACAACCACTGCACCTACAACCATTACACCTACAACCACTGCACCTACAACCATTACACCTACAACCACTGCACCTACAACCATTACACCTACAACCACTACACCTACAACCACTGCACCTACAACCACTACACCTACAACCACTACACCTACAACCATTACACCTACAACCACTACACCTACAACCACTGCACCTACAACCACTACACCTACAACCACTACACCTACAACCACTACACCTACAACCATTACACCTACAACCACTGCACCTACAACCATTACACCTACAACCACTGCACCTACAACCATTACACCTACAACCACTGCACCTACAACCACTGCACCTACAACCATTACACCTACAACCACTGCACCTACAACCATTACACCTACAACCATTACACCTACAACCACTGCACCTACAACCACTGCACCTACAACCACTACACCTACAACCATTACACCTACAACCACTGCACCTACAACCACTACACCTACAACCACTGCACCTACAACCATTACACCTACAACCATTACACCTACAACCACTGCACCTACAACCATTACACCTACAACCACTGCACCTACAACCACTGCACCTACAACCATTACACCTACAACCACTGCACCTACAACCATTACACCTACAACCACTGCACCTACAACCACTGCACCTACAACCACTACACCTACAACCACTACACCTACAACCATTACACCTACAACCACTGCACCTACAACCACTGCACCTACAACCACTACACCTACAACCACTGCACCTAGAACCAGTGCACCTAGAACCAGTGCACCTACAACCACTGCACCTACAACCATTACACCTACAACCACTGCACCTACAACCACTGCACCTACAACCACTACACCTACAACCACTGCACCTACAACCATTACACCTACAACCACTGCACCTACAACCATTACACCTACAACCACTGCACCTACAACCATTACACCTACAACCACTGCACCTACAACCATTACACCTACAACCACTGCACCTACAACCACTGCACCTACTTGGTTTATGCTTTTCTGTTTATAAATATAACTAACAAAAAAATTTCCTGGTATTAACTCATTTATTTTCATTAATCAAAGTTGAAAGTTGTGATTAGGTTAGGTTAGGTTAGGTTGGTTGTGGTTGTGGAAATTTAAAAGAAAACCTGGTGCTTCATAACCTCAGCAGCTACAACAAACAAATACAACTCACCTGCCAGTACTATCGTTTACGGGGTGATTACTTAACTTATTATAACGAATTAATTATATATTTCTTCTTGCTATATATATGGTTCGTTAGTTTTTTTTGTCCTAAGTGATGATGATGATGATGATAATAATAATGATGATTTACGATATTTTATGTATTTAGGAGTTTTATGAATTATTATGGTTCGTCTCTATAGCACATACGGATTATACTGTACTATATATTATAGCCTGTTTATGACCACAAATACTTCCCTTACTTGTCACTCTCTGGGTCCTCACTTCACGTCTCTTGTTTATGTAAAAACGAGCGATATTTACAACATTATATCTGAGTCATAATGATAACACACTACTACTTCCGCTACCTGGGAGGATATTACTTGTACTTCGGGACATTTATTTTAATCCTACAACACTTTAATTCTGTCACTAACACTACTGAAAGACAAACAAGTCTCTCTCTCTCTCTCTCTCTCTCTCTCTCTCTCTCTCTCTCCTGGCATTATTCACCACCATCTAATACTACATTTGTATTAATTTACTGGACATGTACATCATCTATATACTTGGTGTTCTAAACGGCCTCGGCTCCTTGAACTGCTCTACTGCTGGTATTGTTTCCTCATTTAATCTCACTGGGACAACTTGTTTCTCAGACCCCGCTGCTGTACTTCTTTCCCTCACCTGGGGGTCAGAGTCTCAAAAAGGATTACATGATGGCAGTTCCTCGTAACTGAAGATTGTCTAAGTTAACTTCGTTTCGGTGTAATCTTGATGATATTTATTTGTGTTATTTTTGTGGTTTGGCTTAAATCAGTCAGGTGGGTGCAGTCCAACGCCTTCAATTACGAAGAACATTCATCGTGGGAAGCTCGGACAATCCAGGCCTCGAGTTATGACACATGCATGCTGGATGTCTCGAGTGATGTTTTCTTGTTTGATTATGAACACAGAACACAAGTTTATTTTCGCTTAAGTATAATTTAAAGGAAGTTTATTTTTTTTTATTTTTTTTTTTTTACTTGATGTTTCTCTTTCCTTACTTACTATTTTTACGGCGGTTTTAGTACAAAGTTTTTATGAACCGTCAAGATTTATTTTGGTGTTACTATATACGGGAGGAAACAAGATCCACACCACTCTCGTTAATATGTAAATACCGCTAATTTACCCCACCCCCCCTTAAAAGAGTATATATATATATATAATATATATATATAATATATATAATATATATATCAGAGAACGTGTGTGTGTGTGTGTGTGTATAAAACATGTTAATCATGATAGTCAGATTAAGCATCCGATTAACTGTTTTATATAATTTCTTTTTAAAGAGTATTTAAATTTAATTTTTTTCTAAATAAATGTATTCAGGTCATTAATATTTACTATTGTTTACATTTTAAAATTAGGCTTCGTTTGTTTAATTTATATAACAGATCATCTATTTACTAATTTTCACACACTGTTGAGGTGATGTGAACAAAAGATACGAGCAAAAAAAAAAAGAAAATTCTTGTTCTATGTTAAATTGGATTCACGAACGTCTCCTCACAAACCTAACATAATCCTGATCTAAGGAGTTTCCCACTAGCTAATGTATAGGACTGATTGTCTCTATAATGAGTTCAGGTTGGTAATTGGGTGAAGTGTCCCAGGTGTTAGGTTAGGTTAGGTTAGGTGCTGCTCCTCGGCCTCAGACCACCTAGGAATATACGAACTCTCCACCTGGGACTATATTAACTCTACATCTGGGATTATACGAACTCTCCACCTGGGACTATACAAACTCTCCATCTAGGACTATACAAACTCTCCACCTGTGACTATACAAACTCTACACCAGGAACAATACAAACTCGACACTCAGAACTACATAAGCTCTACATCCAGGCTCGGACTACACCCAGATCAGGCTGGGCAACAAGGCTAACTACAGCAGCCACCCTCGCTGGCTTCCTGTTCAACAACTAACGTGGAAAAGACCTCCAATAGCTTACGTTGTATCCGGCTCTTGACTTTAACTAAGCAATTGAGATGCAAACGACGGAGAAAACAGAATAACTTGCGCATACAAAGACTTGCTCGCTCGAGTGGGTGAATTACGCTCGCTGTTTTGGGGATGGGGGGTTGGAGGGGGGGAGGGAGAAAATGCCGGACAGGAGGACCACTAGCCCCCCTCCCCCACCCCCACCTCTCTCTAACACCTCCATCACCCTGGGGAATTAACCAACTGTTATTATGTAGGGAGATGTTTTATTTACAAGGTGTGGGAATCTAAAAAATCCGTATCGTTGGTCGTGTCTGGTAAATTAGGGAAGAAGTGGTGAGCGTTGTCTTTTGCTCGGTATGTGATGGTATAAAAAAAAATTCGACTGTGGCTCATGTAGAGAGATTTTTCTTGTTGTATTGTGTGTAAATATATCTGGCGCCCGGAGCCATAAATAACTGGCTCTCAGGTGTACCAAAAAAAAAAAAATGTTGGAACACAGACATACAACTAAAATAAGATTGTATAACTATTGGAATTGTACAACTAACGGAACACTATTTTAAGACTACGTACTGGAAAAGAGTACAACTATTGGAACAGTGAAGTACAACTAATGGAACAGTGAAGTACAACTATTGGAACAGTGAAGTACAACTACTGGAACAGTGAAGTACAACTATTGGAACAGTGAAGTACAACTAATGGAACAGTGAAGTACAACTAATAGAACAGTAAAGTACAACTAATAGATCAAGAATGTACAACTAAAGTCCACTGTAACACGAATGTGCAAAATGCTTGGCAACAGGTGTACTTTATAACCTAACCTGGTGACGCTTATGTACACTGTGGGAAAGGATGTACGACCAAGTCTTTATGTGTTGTAGTGTTTGAAGGGACTAACTTTATTTGTTGTAGTTTTTAATGGGACTTACTTTATTTGTTGTAGTTTTTAATGGGACTAACTTTATTTGTTGTAGTTTTTAATGGGACTAACTTTATTTGTTGTAGCTTTTAAAGGGACCGACGTCAGTAATTGTAGTTTTTAAAGAGACCGACGACAGTAATTGTAGTTTTTAAAGGGACCGACGTCAGTAATTGTAGATTTTAAAGGGACCGACGTCAGAAATTGTAGTTTTTAGAGGTACCGACGTCAGTAATTGTAGTTTTTAAAGGGACCGACGTCAGTAATTGTAGTTTTTAAAGGTACCGACGTTAGTAATTGTAGATTTTAAAGAAACCGACGTCAGTAATTGTAGTTTTTAAAGGGACCGACGTCAGTAATTGCAGATTTTAAAGAAACCGACGTCAGTAATTGTAGTTTTTAAGGGAACCGACGTTAGTAATTGTAGATTTTAAAGAAACCGACGTCAGTAATTGTAGATTTTAAAGGAACCGACGTTAGTAATTGTAGATTTTAAAGAAACCGACGTTAGTAATTGTAGATTTTAAAGAAACCGACGTTAATAATTGTAGATTTTAAAGGAACCGACGTCAGTAATTGTAGATTTTAAAGGGACTGACGTCAGTAATTGTAGTTTTTTAAAGTGGCTAACGCTTCCAAGGTGAAAAGTTTTAAAGTTGCTAACTCTTTAAAAGTCGTAGATTTAAAGTAGTAACCTAACTCGGGTAGCGGGCTAGACCTTGCCGGCCAGGTAGTCACTGATAGGTAGGTTCTGTGTTGTGATTAAAGAGTGAACTCCCTGTGTGTGTGTGTGTGTGTGTGTGTGGTGCCCCCCCCCCCCCCAGTCCACGATGCTCAGATGTACCACGATTCTGAATTTTTGTAGGCGTGTGTGTGTGTGTGTGTGTGTGTGCGTGTGTGTGTAGGTAGGCGTGTGGGTATATGTGATGTTTGTAGGTATTTGTGTGTGTATGTGTATAAAGAGTATGTGTGTACAATATATATTTAATGCCCACCTTACGACTTTAAAGCTAAAATGACACTTAATTTTACACACACACACACACACCAGTTAATATCATAGGTTGTTCGATACTCTTTTGTGATTATAGTCTATGTTATAGGAGTCAGTCTCTTTGAACTCTGACCTTACCGTGTCGTCACCAGCCTACGTCAAAGGGGAGTGACTGCTATTTATAGACGGATACTGTATTAACCTGTTGTAGTGAGGGGTATTGTAGGGTTAAGGGATGGTAGGTGGGTATTTGAGGGATGGTAGGTGGGTATTTGAGGGATGGTAGGTGGGTATTTAAGGGATGGTAGGTGGGTATTTAAGGGATGGTAGGTGGGTATTTGAGGGATGGTAGGTGGGTATTTAAGGGATGGTAGGTGGGTATTTAAGGGATGGTAGGTGGGTATTTAAGGGATGGTAGGTGGGTATTTAAGGGATCGTAGGTGGGTATTTAAAGGTAGGTGGGCATTTAAGGGCTAATGTGTGGATATTTAAAGGTATCCGGGTATTTAAGAGAGTTTGGAATAAGGAATTACTTACTGGAATTGGAGAGAGAGAGAGAATATATAAGTGTGTGTGTGTGTGTGTGTGTCTGTGTGTGTGTGTGTGTGTGTGTCTGTGTGTGTGTGCGTCTGTGTGTGTGTGTGTCTGTGTGTGTGTGTAAATTTACGTACGTCCATGATGCCGCCGCTCTAGTGCTAGATGAGTGAAGAGAATTAAATATACCTGATCAGACCACCACTAGCAGAGGAGGAGGAGGAGGATAGTGGGGTAGAAGGAGGGGAGGGGTAGGGAGAAGGGGGAGGGGGAGGGGAGGGGGTGGGTGAGAAGGGAGAAGTGAGGGGAGTGGGGAGGGGCGGCAACTTTAAAACAGTGTAGCACCGTGGACTTGTTCCTGTCAGCTCTTCAACTTTAATCGCCTTTAAACGTCACGAGGCTTCACATTTTTATGGTTGTATTTGCATGGTGCGTTAATCTTGGTGATGTTACTGTAGCAGGTATTACAATGGTGTGTTATTATATGTCCGTCTCTCTGTCTATTTTGTCTGTCTGTCTGTGTGTCTCCTGTTCTCTCTGTGTGTGTGTGTGTCTGTCGGTTTGTTTCGTTGGTTTATTAAATGTTGTAAAAGATGAAAAAAATAATAGAAATAATATAATGTCTTTCCTGATTCTTTTGTGTCTACCCGCAACATATATAAACACACACACACACACACAGGTATATACATACAAATCCATACTCGCAAACACAAACACACACATACACTACACACAAACATACACTATATACTGTACGCACACGCACACAGGTAAGCACACGCACTACGTACACTTGCAGAGGCTCACACACACACTCACACACGTCATGCTTCCTGGGCCTCATTATTGATCGCTGGCTGTAGAAAGCTGGAAAATCCATAGCAGTTATGACGCATCTTGACTGCTGTGATGACTGATCCCTCACACCGACCAATACTGACCGGACAAAACTTCATCGGACAAAAACTACTCTGGAAATCGATGAGAATCCCTATGGACAAAATGGTATAAATTCTCAATAGTAAATTCCTCATTGGCAAATAGTCCATCGGGAATTTTTTTTATTTTCAGATTAATCTTTTTTTTTTCCCACTTCAGAGAAAAATTCACAATCAGAGGCGTAGCGGGAACGAATCAATGGGAGGTTAAGTTAGGTTATGATAGGCTTGGTTAGGTTAGGGTATGATAGGCTTGGTTAGGTTAGGGTATGATAGGCTTGGTTAGGTTATGATAGGCTTGGTTAGGTTAGGGTATGATAGGCTTGGTTAGGTTATGATAGGCTTGGTTAGGTTAGGTTATGATAGGCTTGGTTAGGTTAGGGTATGATAGGCTTGGTTAGGTTAGGTTATGATACGCTTGGATAGGTTTGGTTAAGTAAGGTTTGGTTAGTTAAAATTAAGGTAGTAGTAGTAGTATCATTATTATTATCATTATCAATATCATCATCATCATTATTCTAGGTTTCTCTGTCTGTCTGTGTCTGTGTGTTCAGTCAACACTTATGTTGGTCTGTCAATCATCATTACCAATTTCTCATTACACAATTCATTCTATTTTACTCCCACTCTGATACCTTCATTCCAGTAAGTGGTGGTGGTAGTAGTGGTGGTGGTGGTGGTAGGAGTGGTGGTGGTGGTAGTAGTGGTGGTAGTGGTGGTGGTATTGGTGGTAGTGGTAGTGGTGGTAGTAGTGGTGGTGGTGGTAGTAGTGGTGGTAGTGGTGGTGTGTGAGAGAGAGAGAGAGAGAGAGAGAGAGAGAGAGAGAGAGAGAGAGAGAGAGAGAGAGAGAGGTTTCATCAGGTAGACGCGCGAAGGTGAGTAACGATCCTAGTTAGAGTAATGGTAGTTCGATAGTTATGAATGGTGGTTGGTGGCGCCTCCTTCATTAAATAAATAAGCAGTGACACACAAGACCTCCCCTCCCTCCTCACTCACTCACTTGACGGGGGGGGGGGAGGGAGGTAGAAAGAAGGATGGAAGAGGATAGGAGGGATGTGGAAAGGGAATAGGAGACAGGAGGAAAGTAGGAAAGGGTACGAAGGAGGTTCGAGGAGGGAAGGGGGGGGGAAGATGGGAGGGAAGTGAAGGAGAGAGAGAGAGAGAGAGAGAGAGAGAGAGGTGGGAACGGTAATGAGGGGTCAGGTGGGGCTAATCCAGTAACACCCTCCCCCCCCCTCCCCTTTTCCCTTTCCCCTCACCTCCAACACAGTGACAAACTTCTATTGATTTTCTCATGTTGTGTCATTTTTACACACACACACACACACACACACACACACACCTTGAGGCAGTGTCATAGATAGATATATAGTCAACCAGATAGATAGATAGATAAACTGACATACACATGAATAAATTTAGAAGACAGACCGACTAACACACAGATAGACAGACATGAAAGGACAGACGGAAGGATTGACAGACAGATAAAGCTTTTATTTGCTTTGACAAATAAATAAACCATTAGCGGGGGTCAGGAGGTGGAGGGGAGGGGAGGGGTGAAGGTGGTAGTGTAGGGGAGGGGAGGGGTGAAGGTGGTAGTGTAGGGGAGGGGTGAAGGTGGTGAAGAGGTTATGGGAGTCGTCATCTTGGAGGGGGGGGGGGGGGGACAAGGAGGTTAAACTCAATCGCCAGCGGTAAGGGCAAATTCAGGAAAAAAACTCAATTTAATTCAAGATCAGGAAAAAATCAGGGAAATTTGATCTGAGTCTGGGAAAATAGATATTGTGGAGAGGAATCAGGGGAAAAAAATCCTTTGTTAGGGAAAAAAATAAAAAAATCTGGGAACTTTGATGTGTTTAGTGGGAAAGAGTGAAGACAAGGACATAATGAACGGTGAAGAACTATCCCAGGTATTATTAGATGATTTAGTGACATATACAGGTGTTTTTGTCACTAAAATTGCTACTGATCTTATCCCACGCCGGGGACTAATGTTCAACGTGGATTTTCAGTAAACAAACATTCATTCACAAGAGAAGGTACTGTGGGTATACGAGAGTAGTGCATGATGGGAGGAAGGGAATGAGAGGTTGCGTTGGGTGAGGTTAGGTTAGGTTCCAGTTATCAGAAGTCACTCCAGAGAGAGATAATGTAAAGATGTATGAAGGTTCAGAAGAAAGGCAAGATGACCCCCTAAACCTAACCTAACCAAACCTAACCTAACATGACCTGACCAAAGTTAATTAACCTTACCTAACTTGACCTATGGCCTGGTGGAAGTTTGGCCACTTGCTTAATTTGGTGATAAAATGTTGTCCACCGGGAAGTTGGTTGACGAGATATTCCCTGGTGGTCCCCGCACTATGAATGGCCTGGTCGTGTGCCAAAGCCGTGTTCGAGACGTGTGTGGAACGAGTCATGAGCGAGTCTTGAGGATTTTCTTTGACAGTTATGGAACTTTTTGGTCACGTTTTAAGACTTATTTGAAAGCTGTTTGAGACGTGTTAAGAACGGGATGCTGAACGTGCGTCAGTTATTTTAAGCTTTCTGTTTTAACATTTTTTTAAACTAATTATTAGTATTATCATATATATATATATATATATATATATATATATATATATATATATATATATATATATATATATATATATATATATATATATATTATTATTATTATTATTATTTTCACTATTATTATCATTACTATTCAAAGGTCAATTTAGGTGTTCATCCAGGAGTCAAATTCCCTGAGTTAGAATATTTTGTGATGTGAATTTAGAATTTAATCGTTACTTTCCCTCAGTATACATGTGAGTGAGTCCCGTAGTCAGGGGCAGCTCGGATACAATGTACTGTAGACTTTCGGCACACAAGAGGGAAGCAAGGCCAGCACTACACTCAAAACGCCTTCATTTTCCTCAACTGTAAAGTCAGGTACTCATTCACAGCTGGGTGAACTAGCGAGTGACTTGGGAGCTTATTGGCGATCCTATGGATAGAAGTCAAACCCTGTACAGACACGATCAAAAGTCCTGTCGCTTCTCCTGCTGCTTCATGTACCCAAAGATTCAGACTCGTGAACCAGAAGCAGTAAGACACTGATGCTTCGGATTCACCAGTCTCAATCTTGAGGTTCGTGGAGCAGCAAGAATGGGTACAGTACTATAGTTCGTGACTGTACATACTCGGCTGCCTTACCCACTGTATGAGTAAGGTGTGTAAGTTTCCCTGGTTACAGGTGGCCCTCGGTCCTCTAAAACACAACATGTACAAAGCATGAACGGCAATGCTCTCTCTCGCACTGAGGTATGAATTTATCCTGCGTGTAGGCACAGATGTTTGTTCTTTGTCCCTGTTCAACCACACTTCAGGTATTTACAAGTATGAGTAAACACTTGGTGAGGGCGGGACTCGCTGCATGGAGTAAATAACACCATTTTTGTTCTGATGCAACGATCAATTATTGCTGATACCTTGACATTTATTCATTTAACTTTCAACGCTAAACTTTAAATCAAACACACATATAATCTTTCCCACAGCGCAAGACTTAGAAGAAGCTGATAAAGACTTGTTTTCGGTGTTATAGTAGAACTTCCATACAGTCACTAGCCGGATGTGTCGCCATCTTAGTCATTACAGCCTTGATACGGGACTTCATAACAATCTAGTTTTCATGGTGTTAATGACTTAATAAAAGTATTCATTAAACAAAAACAAAAGACCTTCAACTACTCGCCAGGGAGAGAGATTCTTTAGTAATTGGTGATGGACAGGTGGGGAAAATATTGCCCTGTTGTGGTGTATTAAAGTTTATTGTTGTTAACACTATTTCTATATTCATTCATATTTTGTTTACAGTCAATTTAGTTCAGGACAGTCACGTTTAGTTAGGGTCTAAATTCACCATTGTTGTACACGTTAGTCTGTTGTACACGTTAGTCTGTTGTACACGTCACTGTTGTACATGTTAGTCTGTCGTACACGTTAGTCTGTTGTACACGTCACTGTTGTACATGTTAGTCTGTTGTACACGTCACTGTTGTACATGTTAGTCTGTTGTACATGTTAGTCTGTTGTACACGTTAGTCTGTTGTACACGTTAGTCTGTTGTACACGTTAGTCTGTTGTACATGTTAGTCTGTTGTACACGTTAGTCTGTTGTACATGTTAGTCTGTTGTACACGTTAGTCTGTTGTACACGTCACTGTTGTACACGTTAGTCTGTTGTACACGTCACTGTTGTACATGTTAGTCTGTTGTACACGTCACTGTTGTACATGTTAGTCTGTTTTACACGTTAGTCTGTTGTACACGTCAATGTTGTACATTTTAGTCTGTTGTACATGTTAGTCTGTTGTACATGTTAGTCTGTTGTACACGTCACTGTTGTACATGTTAGTCTGTTGTACACGTCACTGTTGTACATGTTAGTCTGTTGTACATGTTAGTCTGTTGTACACGTTAGTCTGTTGTACATGTTAGTCTGTTGTACACGTTAGTCTGTTGTACACGTCACTGTCGTACATGTTAGTCTGTTTTACACGTTAGTCTGTTGTACACGTCAATGTTGTACATTTTAGTCTGTTTTACACGTTAGTCTGTTGTACATTTTAGTCTGTTTTACACGTTAGTCTGTTGTACATGTTAGTCTGTTGTACATGTCACTGCTGTACATGTTAGTCTGTTGTACACGTCACTGTTGTACATGTCACTGTTGTACATGTTAGTCTGTTGTACACGTCACTGTTGTACATGCTAGTCTGTTGTACACGTTAGTCTGTTGTACATGTTAGTCTGTTGTACACGTCACTGTTGTACACGTTAGTCTGTTGTACAAGTTAGTCTGTTGTACACGTCACTGTTGTACATGTTAGTTTGTTGTACAAGTTAGTCTGTTGTACACGTCACTGTTGTACATGTTAGTTTGTTGTACATGTCACTGTTGTACATGTTAGTCTGTTGTACACGTTAGTCTGTTGTACACGTTAGTCTGTTGTACATGTCACTGTTATACATGTTAGTCTGTTGTACACGTTAGTCTGTTGTACACGTTAGTCTGTTGTACATGTTAGTCTGTTGTACATGTCACTGTTGTACATGTTAGTCTGTTGTACACGTTAGTCTGTTGTACACGTTAGTCTGTTGTACATGTTAGTCTGTTGTACACGTCACTGTTGTACACGTTAGTCTGCTGTCATGTCACTGTTGTACATGTTAGCCTGTCGTACACGTTAGTCTGTTGTACATGTTAGTCTGTTGTACACGTCACTGTTGTACACGTTAGTCTGCTGTCATGTCTCAGTAATGTTGTCAGTCATGTCTCAGTAATGTTGTCATGTCTCAGTAATGTTGTCAGTCATGTCTCAGTAATGTTGTCAGTCATGTCACAGTAATGTTGTCATGGTCTCAGGTCATAAGAGGTCAAAGACTGTTATCACTCCCCTGACCTTACCGACCGAGAAGAGCAGTGCAGTACTACAGGTCACATAACAAAAAAAAACTTGCAAGTTTTATTTGCTTACATACAGACAGAAGACAGACAGACTAACCCAAAGACACACAGACAAACAGACAGACCCAAGGATACACAAAGATCGTCACTCCAAACACACCCACAGACAAACAGACAGAGACAGACAGGCAACATCAAGACGACGCAACACCCACTCGACACAGTCTCATTAACACCCACCTCAACATTTTAAGTCCGTCAGCATCAATACTAAGATAAACAGGTACAGAACATGTATATAACACCTTGTGACTGTATAGTAATTACCTCCAGTAAAGATCTACAATTTGGCGTCACTAAAAAATAAGTTTATCTAGACTTTAATAAAAAAATAACTACTAATTACAACAGTTAATTAGATTTTATATATTCTCAATAAATTTAAATTAATTACACATGAATTTAGTACTAGATTAGATGCGTTTCGAGACATTATATAATTAACTATATTTTGTTCTTTTTATCAGTTGTGTTACAGAAAATAAAAAATATATATAAACAGCATTACAGGTACAGGTACAGGTGTGAATACAATAAAACAAGTTGCAGTAACTCT
The DNA here is from genome assembly GCA_958450375.1 of Homarus gammarus. NCBI lineage: Eukaryota > Metazoa > Arthropoda > Malacostraca > Decapoda > Nephropidae > Homarus > Homarus gammarus. Next base: position 1,426,464 of record CAUDMG010002191.1, on the reverse strand, counting down.
CACACCGCCGCACCAGCGTAGAAATCAAATTTTCTCCGTCAGTGATTTACATTCAATTTTTCTCGTTCACTGAATGAGTGAGGGAGTGAGTGATTCAGTGAATGAATGAGAGAGAGAGAGAGAGAGAGAGAGAGAGAGAGAGAGAGAGAGAGTCTTTCATCATCTGTTGAATGTTTATCTTTGATCAATACTACAAGTAACCTTATCCAACTTGGCTCACACACCATCCTATCTGGCCCACACACCATCCTACCTGGCTCACTCACCATCCTACCTGTCTCACACACATCCTACCTGTCTCACACACATCCTACCTGTCTCACACACATCCTACCTGGCTCACACACCATCCTACCTGTCTCACACACCATCCTACCTGGCCCACACACCATCCTACCTGTCTCATACACATCCTACCTGGCTCACATAGAGCCTCTTGGTAGGGTTTAACTAGCCACTACTAGCCACAGTACACCTCGTGAAGGCATTATGTGTACGAGGTTAACTCCAAACATTAGATGTCGTTCAGAACTCTACAATATACCTGAGATGCGCCTTTATTTCAACTATGACAACTACCTGGTTCTATTGGGCTACTTTATCGTGGCTATTTTATTAAACTTCGTCTATTTTTACCGTACGTGTGTCTTTATAATATAGCCATTATTTTTCTTGGGAGTTTTAACATGCTATTAACAGTGTTTTCATATCAGTCATGTTTGCGTCACGCTGATGAGTGGCAGGAAATTATCTAGGCAGAGAGAGAGAGAGAGAGAGGCATTGAATGGGAGGGGGCAGGGTTGCGGATATCCAGGGTTAATGGGGAGGAGGGGAGCGGGGATGGGGAGGAGGGGAGCGGGGAGAGGGAGGAGGGGAGCGGGGGTGATATATAAAGGGAGAAGTAAGGTTGATGTACTGGGTGTAGGGGGGGGGGGTGGTACTGAAGGAGAGGGTATGACGGTGTTTCTCAAAGTTCATATAATTGTAAGGCTTCACCGCACTATGATGACAGCCTCTACCTGAAGCTGTACGAGTGGACGAGAAAGACCAAACAAACGTCTCAATCAAAGGACTCTTAAAAAAAAAAAATCTGTGATACTTGTCATATAATAAATTCTAATGCCTTGAGTTTACGACCCTAAGAATTCGTCACATACGACCCCAAGAATTCGTCACATACGACCCCAAGAATTCGTCATACGCTTTGTTCCCAAATATCAAGTGACAGCTTAGGTAGGAAGAGCTGCTGAAGGAAGTATTACCTTGTGTGGTGTCGTCTAAGTGTCATCCACCTCTGGCCATATTGGGTCACTCCTGCATGAGCCTCCACCCCCCCCCCCCCCATGTGTTGCCAGGTACTCTTAACTTGGTTCACACGGCATGACTTCTCACGTGTTGTTTTGTTTAATTATTTCCGAACTTGAAATGTGAGAAAGCATCTAACTGGTCCACTTAAACTACTGACGTTGCAATTGCCTGAGGGTATTTTTTTTAATGGATAAACTAACGTATGAATATATGAGAATCTAGACCTTAGACCTTATTAATGTTACAATTTATATACACGTCATTGTTCAACTAGTAACATTATTGCAAAATCACCTCAATTATTATGTGTCATTTTAATTACACAGTTTCATTGGTAGACCTTATGAGACGATCAGGTTGCTTTATATTAAGTTGGACCGTGTCTCGTCGCAGGTTATCTTGCAGTCTGCTCACGACTCAGATTCTCACACCATCGTAAGTTGACTTTCACCAGTAACTAGGAACGAGGAACTCTAGACCCATACTGACAGGTGACTTCGAATCAGCGCCATAATGAGCCAGTCAAGAAATGTATCGTGCAGGTCCTCTCCCGCACCTAGAACTACGAAGTGATATCACCTGTGGCTCGTCTACACAGATTATTCTTGTAGTTACACAGTGATAGCCCCCACCACCTGTAGTAGCCCTCCACTACAGGTCTGGTGTAATTCTGATTTTAGTCCTGCATACGGTATAGTGTGGTTAGTATACCTATTGTGAGTCCCGGATGACAATCATCATTATTACTTCTACTATTACTATGAATACTACTATACTATTACTACGACAAAGACTGTTGCTACATCTACTACTATTTTTTTTGATAACTTGGCCTCCAGTCTTCCCCAGTAACCACACCTTCGCCACCATTTTATTACCTTAATCTACGACTAGTACTACGACCACTACTATTACTACTTCTAACTTACTACTACTACACTACTACTTCTACCCTAGTCTGGGTGGCTGGTAGTTCCACAGCTTCCACACTCGCAGAAGGCCCTCCCCCCCCCCCCCCCTCTACGGCTCAAGGGTACTCTCTCCCCCTCCCCAGGATGTCGTCAATGCACCAGTAAGTCTTCCCCAGCGTGGCAACGTTGAGGGGGTTGGTGATGGGGTTAGGGAGGGGGGAGTGCCGTGTCTGTTCTCCTCCCCTTGTTACGGTCACTTCCTCGGTTCGGTCGAGATAATAGGTTTATTTCAAGACCGTCAGGGTGTAAAAATACCCACCACCCTTTTCTGTTTTCCGTTGACCTGTGTGTAAATATATGGTAGTGGGAGACAAGGAAACCGTAGTAGTAGTAGTAACGGTAGTAACTTAGTGGTAGTAGTAGATATAGCAATAGTATCATCAACATTCTAAACTAGGCAAAAACGGGGTTAATCAAGAGTCAATCTGGAAAGTGTGGGAAGTAAGTTAAAAAATAGCGGGAAACAAGTAGGAACAAAAAAGAGCAGAAATAGCGGGAAACAAGCCACCTCCCACAAAAGGCTTGGGAATGAAGCCAAAAGCACCCACACTGAGTGATAGAAAATACCCCAAGATGATATCAAAAACTAGCAAGAGCTAACTAGTTTGGAAAGTAATTTAGAAGAGAGGAGAAAAACTTGTGGCAGCAAGAAACAAGCGTAATAGGTTTTCTGCGAGGCTTATACGAAATAAATTGGGTACACATAAATAAGACAAAAGTTGATGCTCCTTCATATTTAAAAATAAGATGAATATATTATTTTACTTTACGTCACTGTTGATATCCGGGCACTAAAATTAAAATAAAAACAAAATTAATGAATCGTTTTGATGTTTTCGGTTTTTAACACTTCAACTGCCACTGTTCTCACGCTAACAACTTTTGATATAATAATCCGATTAATATTTATTTTCATGTTAATAGAATAATATTTAGTTATTCATAAGAGATTCATTCTTTTTTGTTTCGTTTCCATAATGTTACGTAAATTTGTTTTGCTGACGTCATTCGTATTTTTTATTGTTGTATCTGTATGGGTGTTATGTTATACTCGAGAACGGATAACAGAAAACGTTAACAGTACGTAGTGGCGTCTCGAGTCTGCCCCATGGTTACGATAATAATTAAAAACTGAGCATTAGCAGAGAAGTTATGAACCCTTTCAGACGCCCTCGAAGGCCAGGGGGTGTGGAGTTGTGCTCAGAAAATGGGGTAGTCAGAACTGTGTGTGTGTGTGTGTGTGTCTTCACTAATATACATTGTGTACAAAACTATGCCGAAAGAAAAAATAAAATAATGCAAATAATTAAGGATCAGTTATACTTAAATTAGCTGTCGAACTTATCCAAACTAAAATGTTAAGTAAATATCTGAAACAAACTATTACTGAACTATTCGAGCCAAGAGACACCATTCTTGACTTCACTTTCACTTTAACTTGATTTACTGTGTTGTACGAAAACAAATTTCTTCCTTCTCCCCATCACTTGCTTCCACTTTCCTGGTTGGACGAAGTGGTGGTGTTGCTATGCTAAATCCGAGTTACTTTCATCATCCCTTTACTTCTCCTTCCCTCATTAAATTTTTTGTTTAAATCTCACTACAGCAAAATACTACTACTGTATTTATCACTTTCCTAATGCTCCTCTGGTGTCCATTCTGTTTAACAATATATAAAACACGATACATGATCCCACAGCCTAAAGCTCATAATGCTGAGTGGTATAAAATAAACAACTAAATCCCAAAATAGTTCACAGACTCTACACTAGTCCAGAGCGAGTCGATGTGCTGGAGGGGGTCGCTGCCACCACACTTGAATCTTACACAGGTATAGTCAACACTGCCACACAGATCCCTGGTATTGTTAGACAAGATGGACACCTGCTCGATCTCTCTTTTAATCAACATCCCATTTCTCAACCTAAGCTTCCTGTCCCCTTGGCACTTTTGACCACTGCATCATGTACGCGACAAAACTCTCTTTCCGTAAAGTCCATCTAACTTGAAATCTGTAAAAAAAAATACTCGAGACCGGAACTGATATCAGGAGTTTCATCTTTCATTTACTTTTTCTTCCTTGTTATTTGATGATGAACACCACTCATACAAAGTCGGGGCAAGGGATTACATACTTCTTAACCATTCCTCCCCCCTCCCAAAAGAAACTCTCATCCCCTCCAAAACAGTGAAATTATTGCTGCACCATTGCCATAACCAATAAGAAACGAGTTTATCGATTATAGAAATATCATCCATCCTTACAGATGCTCAGTAATTACGGCTATTAAGTTATCCATATCAAATTGTCTGAATAACTAATCATCCAAATTTGTAAACAGTTCAAACCATATCAAACTATTCTAGTCTTAATAAATTCATCTCTTAACTACAAATACTTATTCATTTATTTCTCCATTCACTGTGTTTATCCACTTTGTTCTTGGTTTACCTATCCTCCTTCTACCCTTCACCACCTCCATCTTCCATGCTCTCCTAGCCTCCTCCTTCTACCCTTCACCACCTCCATCTTCCATGCTCTCCTAGCCTCCTCCTTCTACCCTTCACCACCTCCATCTTCCATGCTCTCCTAGCCTCCTCCTTCTACGCTTCACCACCTTCATCTTCCATACTCTCCTAGCCTCCTCCTTCTACCCTTCACCACCTCCATCTTCCATACTCTCCTAGCCTCCTCCTTCTACCCTTCACCACCTCCATCTTCCATACTCTCCTAGCCTCCTCCTTCTACCCTTCACCACCTCCATCTTCCATGCTCTCCTAGCCAGTTCCTTCTCCTCTTGTTCGTTGTCTATGTCCTGCCTGAACCTCGTCCTTCTACCGTTTAGCTTTCTTCTAAACTGCTTCTTCATCCCAATTTCCTATCTCATCTCCGACAACCTATTTCTTTCCTCCCTTTTTACTCCATATATTTTTCGGACCCAGTTGTTCTCCTCGATCTGCCAGCTTCTCTCCTTCTCTCTACGTTAGTGTTACTCCTCCTTAAGTGCAGGTCAGTCTTGAGCGTCTCCATCTCTTCTCCTTTTCTGTTGTTGGTTTATTTATTTGTCCCGGGTAACAGCCTCTACTTTTTCTCTACGCTAATGTTTCTGTGCTCAAATCCTCCTCTTCACTTCCCTGCTTCAATTTCTTATTTGGTATCAGGTCGCAGTGTGTGTGTGTGTGTAGTTGTAAAGGGTCTCTTGACTGACTCTTACGCTATCTGTCTGAGCGTCAAGTTCTATCGTATTCAAACTAATATTCAACTTTCAATGACATATAAATGAATGCAGTCTTATGGAGATGCTTCAACTCTCCTTAGACCCCAAACAGACATCTTCATCTTTATAGACAGGTAATACACAGCTGAGTGAGGTGCATCAATCATGGTTACCTTCAATGTTACTTATCAAAAACTAAAGATATATTAACAGTCGTAATATTCCAGAATTCAACATAATTTCTGATATCACCACAGACCATTACTTCAATTCTTACCATGACACTTTGTTAAATATCTAGGATTACCGAATCGAACAACCCTAACCTAACCTAACTAAGATTTGGGTCTAACTGTAGTTACTAAATCATAAATTAAGGCTCCATCATATTACGAAATTTAAGATCTCTCTCTGAAGTGTAGAAGCTGTATGGACAACTTAAGGGGGTTATATTCAACAGGATACAGCTACGCCGCTGAAAGAGGAAAGTGCGAGGGATAACTCATATAGTTAGAAGAGAGAGCCAGCATAACAGAGAATGGAAGAGTGAGAGGGATAACCCATCTACGCACACGGCTATTAAACTGGCGATAAAATACGGTCAATACCAAAGAGATAGAATGATAACTCCTCTATGGCAGTCCACTAAAGAGTTATAAAATGATCCCTTCTTTTCATTCGGATATATTTAGTACTTTTAAAAACTCAGGCACGTAATGAACGACTTCGAGTCACGCTGGAAAATCGAATGTTAGGAAGGGTAATTCATCCCCATCCGCTTGACACCAAAACACGTCATAGAAAACGGAGAAAACCCTGATGTTCACCCGGACAGTCCAGACCAGAGAACTGTGTCAGAAAATGAAAGCGTTTGAGGGGTAACATCTCTATCCACTCGTGCGAAATCTCTCTTATTAATTATTATCTCTGTCTTTCCAGCTATATATTCAAATTATTACTATATATAGTTTTTATTTATTGTTTACTTTTTGTTACTAAGAAAATGTTACATTTCTTTGGTTTTAAAGTGATAACTAAAAAAAACATGCAGTCCTGATTTGTGCAAGCTTTTTTTTTTGTATTCATTAACCACCAACATTTCTTTTTACCTGTTTTCTATTAAATACCAAATACTCTCCATTTTCTTTTCAATAAACTACATTACTATTCCATAACACTGTTCCTTCCCTTCCTCATATCTTCGTCATGTTACCCCCAAGGCCATCACCATGAAGACAACACCCACTTGTTTCAACACTGCTACAATCTCAAAGTGTCCAGCTGCCTTCACTAACTTTCACATAACGTCACTAAGCGTCCTTAACACTTACAGAAAAAAATGATGACAACTCAGTATATTCTATGAACCTTCCCCAGCACATTACTGTCTCCTCTCGCAACCCATCACCTCAGACTTTCCCTCCAATGTCTCATATGTGTTTACTTCTGTAACAAACGCTTCAGTTGCACAAGAATCTAAACAATGAACGCTTCAGTAACACAAGAAACTAAACAATAAACGCTTCAGTAACACAAGAATCTAAACAATGAACGCTTCAGTAACACAAGAAACTAAACAATAAACGCTTCAGTAACACAAGAAACTATATAATAAACGCTTCAGTAACACAAGAAACTAAACAATAAACGCTTCAGTAACACAAGAAACTAAACAATAAACGCTTCAGTAACACAAGAAACTAAACAATAAACGCTTCAGTAACACAAGAATCTAAACAATGAACGCTTCAGTAACACAAGAATCTAAACAATGAACGCTTCAGTAACACAAGAAACTAAACAATGAACGTTTCAGTAACACAAGAAACTAAACAATAAACGCTTCAGTAACACAAGAAACTAAACAATAAACGCTTCAGTAACACAAGAAACTAAACAATGAACGCTTCAGTAACACAAGAAACTAAACAATAAACGCTTCAGTAACACAAGAAACTAAACAATAAACGCTTCAGTAACACAAGAAACTAAACAATAAACGCTTCAGTAACACAAGAAACTAAACAATAAACGCTTCAGTAACACAAGAAACTAAACACTAAACGCTTCAGTAACACAAGAATCTAAACAATGAACGCTTCAGTAACACAAGAAACTAAACAATAAACGCTTCAGTAACACAAGAAACTAAACAATAAACGCTTCAGTAACACAAGAATCTAAACAATGAACGCTTCAGTAACACAAGAAACTAAACAATGAACGCTTCAGTAACACAAGAAACTAAACAATAAACGCTTCAGTAACACAAGAAACTAAACAATAAACGCTTCAGTAACACAAGAAACTAAACACTAAACGCTTCAGTAACACAAAAAACTAAACAATAAAAATACTAGAAATTTATACAAAAATAATTAACTAGTCAGACAGTATCTCAAGCTGCAGTACATGTCGAGGGAACACAACACAGAAGACGGCCACCACTACACGAGTACAATGTAAATGATCGATAATCTACAATACTTTTTCAGTATGAATTAGAACAAATGTGTTATTACTGTAAGGAAAGTTTAATAGCAATGGGTTCCATAAAGATTTCTACGCATATAACTTCCCCCAAACAGACCTCAGCGAACAATGGGTTTCTTTTTTTAACCCGTGTTTATAGAAAATAATGCAACAAATATAACACGCACGCACACATACATACACACAAATGCTATCATCTCCATCATTACCATTGATACTATACCATTACTCTCTTTATCATCACTATCTAAATAATTTCTATGTACAATTTCAATTTCACACTCTGGACAGCAAACTTAAGACAAATAACGTAGTCTAACCTAACCTAACCAAGATCAGATGGTTTGAGAAATGACTCGTGTGTTTATATTATACGAAGATAACTTTAAATACATATTATAATACACATAGTTTTTGTGTTTTAATTTCTTCTAATATTTGTTTACCTCTCCTGGACTATGGTGTCTTACTGTGTCTTGTTAGTTACACGAAGCAACACAATAGTTATGGATATTCAGTCATTATGATAAACTTTTATAAAGGCCAAAAGAAATTAAATCTTGTTTAAAGGAATATTTGTATTGTAGGAACTAAATTATTTTTATTGTCATCTTACTGTTCAGTCTTTTCTTCTCCTCCTCTGCACACAACTTGCGCAGTTTGCACGGAAAGTTTTAGCATTACGCTCCTGACCAGGAAATTTCCAGACTTTAGTGCGGTCCACAGACTCTAAGCTCCATATGTGTCTTGTATATGAGCCCTTAAATACAATGAATGATAGCGGTGCTGCAGGCCACTGAAGGGGTGCACACCTGTGGCGTACTGACCACATTATATAATCTCTCTCTGTAATACTCTGTGATATAAGCATTAGGTGGTAGAGAATATAATATAGGACGTGGTGAAGGTAGAGGATTTTAATCATATCTATTTCTTTATATTCACACTTGGAACCTACACTAATGAAGCTTCTCCCGACAGGTGTGTACCACGAGCTGCGAGCAGCGGACCCTTGCTTCACCTGCACCTTCCAGTATTATCCCACGACACCTGACCACGCCTACGCTCACGTCCAGCCTACGACCACTACCACCTTCCACCAGCCCTGCCTGCCCACCAGCCATTCCTACCTTCCCACCACCCGCCAGCAGCCCACTCAATCACCCTGCCTCCGGACGGGTCAACAACAGGCTTGTCTCGGATCCAGTCAACAGTCATGTCTCTCAACTAGTCAACAAGCCTGCCTCCCGGCCAGTCCACAATCGTGTCACCAGAGCAGTCACCAGTCTAGCCAGCAGACCAGCTACCCATCGAGTCACACCTTCACGCCGCTACACCTGCGACCCGTAGAAGAGACTGAGGCAGCGCACGACTTGCTGGAGCTGGCTCGATCCGCCCCCGCTTATACCTATCAGCCTCCAACCCCAGCTTCCTCTTGTGACTCTCTCGAGGCGCCCTCCACTAGCTACTCGGAGGCGACGGTATGTGACGGAAGTGAACCTCTGTACGAGGACAGCGAAGCAAGTCTCATTACAACACCCACACCTTCCCCGGCAGGTAGCAGTGACGCCGAAAATGTGGCTCCGACCTGCGCCCTCGGGCTGGATGATGGGCGGTCTCGAGTGCGGGTGGGGCGGAGTGAGGGTGTGCGGCTAGGACGCCACAAGCCGCGGTATACGTGCTCGGAGTGCGGGAAGCACTACGCCACCTCCTCTAACCTGTCGCGGCACAAGCAGACGCATCGCGACTTGGACTCTGGCAATGCGCGTCGTTGCCATGTGTGCGGGAAGGCGTACGTCAGCATGCCGGCACTTGCCATGCACGTGCTGACGCATAACTTGACGCACCGGTGCGGCGTCTGTGGCAAGGCCTTTTCCCGCCCCTGGCTATTACAAGGACACATGCGCTCCCACACCGGAGAGAAGCCCTTTGGATGTGCCCACTGCGGCAAGTCCTTCGCTGACCGATCCAATCTGCGCGCGCATATGCAGACACACTCTCAGCTCAAGAACTTCAGGTGTAAACGCTGCAACAAGTCCTTCGCTCTCAAGTCGTACCTCAACAAGCACTACGAGTCTGCGTGTTACCGGGACGGAGCGTGTGGCGAGATCTGCACCTCCCCCGGGCCCTGAACTAGGCCACGCACACCTGTAGACTTGTGTGTGGCCAGGCAACTGTACCTACTGTGGACCTAAATGGCCACAATTTGTACCCATGGTGGGCCGGGGCGTGGCCACTAACCTGTGACCTGTGGACCTGTAACTGGCCATGCCCCTTGGCCCACACGTGGACCTGTGACCTGAATTAAGACTTGGCAATAAGGTCGGGTTACCTGACAGGTAGATTAGCTGCTCTTCCACATAGCGTTACACGGTGCACTAGCATTTAACAGCGAAAAAACAAAGTGCTTTATTTTGCTCCTGTAAATTTATACTTTAATCCAATATTGTGATCCTCTGTGATTTTTATGTGGCATCATTTAGTACATAGTCATCACCAAAGCCGAGACCCCGAGCTAGTGATCCGTTGTCTCTGAGGCTTGACGAGCCACCCTGGCGGCTTCCGACACTCTCCAAGCTAGTAACAACTTGGTTTCTTGTTCATCAGGCTGCTACTGAAGGTCACTGAAGCTTGTCAAGTCGATGCCAATATTTTCTGAAGCTTGACAAGATACAGACAGTTCAACACCTGATAAACTAATACCAGAAGGTTCACTAGCTGGCGAAGTTTGTGAGCTTGACGGGTAAGAGAGAGCAGCGGTTTCTCTAGGGTCGGGTTCGGTCACACGACGCGTTACAAAATCTGAACTCAAGCTCGTCTTTTTTATTCCAAGCTTCTTTTATTAGCTGCAGGTGACGCCATTATCTTTTGTGAAGTGAATTATACGACTTACTACAATCATTTATATTAACAAAATCCCAAAATAGCCTTTTAGTCGGGCTTTTTGTAGAAGCATAAAATGATTGTTTCTTTCACTTAAACACGAAACAAATTAGTTTATGACAACATTAATTCACGGATCAAATGTATTAAAGGCTCATTAAAATGGTTTATAGACTTTTAAATGGCGAAGGATCAAATATGAAGCTCACAAGAAAAAAAATATTTGATTTAATTCTTGAGCTGTATTGTATAAAATTCTCGGAATCATTTTTTCAATAGCAACTACTAATCACAACTTGTTTTACCTTGAACTATTGATGATCTTTACCATGAAGTAACATGTTAAATGATGAGAAACACACAGTGACCTTCCTCACCACAGCCACACAAACAGCGCCCACCACACACTATAGCTCAGTCATCAAACCTTCTCTCTGTTCATCTTGTTATAACTCTGACAGAATAATTCATAGTAATACATGTATAATTATCAACAGCTAAAATAGAATAACTTTATGGTAGAGTAAAGATGATATTGTTAAGGCGTAGTAAAGCAATACATAGAGTGGCCGCTTAATACTGACCAACAACAATTAATGATCATGATAAAAGAGACAATACATAATTCAAGACGTTTTAAGAGATTGTGTGTCTGTCTTCATCACTCGGTGTTACTGTACTGACTGTGTGAATCTTGGCGTGACCAGGACAGCAGTTCCACGGTGGACAGATGCGGTCACTGGTACAAGTAAACGGCATCACGACACACTTATAACAATATGGGCTGACCGAAGTGTGTGTGTGTCTGTGTGTGTGTGTGTGTGTTTGTCTGTGTGTGTTATTGACCGAGAATTATTTACAGGACTCTGGTAACCGAGAGTGGCACTATCAGGTGTCTATGGCACTCGGATTATCAAAAAAGTATGTGGTACTGTGATTATAAATGTTGCACTGATTATCAAGTGTCTGTGACATCTCTGATTATCAAAAGTCTGTGATATTCTGATTATAAGCGATGCACAGGTTATCAAGTGTATGTGGCACTCTGATTATCAAAAGTCCGTGGCACTCTGATTATCAAAGTCTAAGCCAATCTGATCATTAAGTGCCTGTGACATCTCTGATTATCAATAGGTTGTGGCACAGAGACACTGACTGATTAATAATTAATTCACTAATTATCAAGATGACAGGGGCAGGCGAGCACAGGGTCGCGTCTACACAGTGTGGGCGGGCGTCTGGTGTTCTGTGTTGAGGTTGGTCACACACTTTCTCACTCTCACTTGGATGTCTAATATCTCCAAACACTACTTTAAAAGGATGAATTTTGGATTCTTAAGATCATCTGTCATAACAGGACTCATCTTAGCTGTCCGAAGTAGTTGTAAATTACTTTGTAAACAAATTACTTTGTAAAAAAACAGCTGCATTTCATATTGTTATACTGGCACTGTTTGAACTAGATCAAATATCCGTGATTAATGCCACTACAAAAGGTATTCGTTTGGAGTTTGAAGCACCCGGGAAGACAAATCCTCAAGCCTATTAGTCAATCATCGTTTTGTCGTTTCCTCATTGGTTACTTAATGGGTAACTTTCAACCAATTAGGCAGGAAAATTTAATTCCCTTGCTTTTGGTTGGTAAATGAATAAACGGATATATGTTTTAGTCAAAACTACAACGTTTTCGATGAATGCAGTAGAGTCATTTTGTTCCAAACGAACCTTAGTTGTAATAACATTGATCCTTTCAAGCAATAAGCATAGCAATACATATATTGTTACCGCATCATACCTAGAACTAGTAGGCTAAAACTAGAAGATAAAAAAAGGCAAACGTAGAATCTCCTTGATAAGTTGTAATCTAGAGTAATTATTTTTATACAATGAAAATTCGGTGTTTTGTGTTACCTCTGAATCAAGGCCGCTGGCGCCGCTTGTAAACAAAACATTCAGACCCTGACTGCCATGTTCCTTGGTCCAGACGGGGTGGCGTCCGCGTCACGCGCCCTCACCTCTCTCTAGCTACCCGCTGCTCCACTCTCTGACAACAGGCTACTCCTCTCTAAGATTTTTCTGGTTCTCTCTTTTCTTCACATCCTTTCTCCTTTCTTCCTTGTCAACATCATCATCATGGTCATTACTATCTTGTTCTCCAGTCCACCATTTCTTCCTCCTCTACTTCTCTTCCTCGAGGGAGATGAGGTTTCAATGAGGTCCTGCGAACCCTCTGTTACTCGTAAGTTACTGTTACTCCCCACACCACAAACGGGGAATTCAGTGTGTTTTTTAAAGCTATTTCTTTGTGGTTTTACTCACACGCAGATTCAACACTAGAGACGCACTTTTTTCTCTGTATTACTTACAATAGCGAGGTGGAAGTTGTTAATGTTTGTTTACTTTCTGTTATCATTATGTTGTGAGCATTTTACCCGGATGTGGGTTTGTTTAAGGGAGGGGGGGGGAGGGGGGTTATTAGCTATGTATTTACAGTGAGCGACTTAACTAACTCCTACATGGCACACAGATGGTTCATAATAGTGCTTACTTTGACTAACAACATGTAAACAGAGAAAGTGTTTATGAGTTACAAGTTTTCAATGATTTACCGTACGAGGATGAGGTGACTTGTGTGTGTGATATGGAGACGAGAAACAAAGATGAATCTGTGTGAGATGATTTAATGAGAAAGTAATACTTGATACAGAGGTATGTAAGGTTGTTAAGGAATATGAAAAAGGTTGTAATAGTGACAAGTTGTAAAAGTTGTAAACATTTTTGATTGTGTGTTTATGATCAAAGTTGAATTAGTAACAATGTTCAGACTGTTGTGGGTTTGAAGCAGCCATTATGATAAACTGTACTTAAATAAGCTTATCTGATAATATATACAGTAGAAGCATAACTTAAAAGATCTGTTATTTTTTGTGTGAAGGGTAAATTGTAAACATTCTCTCAGTTGTGTTTGTAATAAGGACACAATTTGCCAAGTTTTAAGAATAGGTTAACTGTACAGATATAATAGAAAACTAATCTTAATTTTTGTACTGTATAAAAAAACAAAAAACAAATGTGATTGAGAAAAACTGTGCAATTTAAGACTGCGTCCTGTCCTATTATTATCTGTGGCGACAACATGGAACTTGTTACTCATAACGTCGCAGTGTTAATGTTTTTGTGCTAAATGGATATGAAAGATTAACTGATGATACTAATTCCGGAATACTTTTTTTAATAAGGTTTGTAAATACGGGGATAAATTAATAGCTGTAAACGGAAAGTCGTTCAGATCAAAACCTTGGTAGAATAAATTTATATACTGACGATTAAAAACTGAATTCATACGAGATTATTTCCGAATTAAGTTTAACGTGTTCTATGTATACATAATTATTTCTTATTTGATGTCATTTAACTGTTTTGTAGAGGCAATCAACGAGAGATTAGTGGAGGTTGTAAATTGACTGTACTGTATTTTGGTGTCGTGTGTCGGGAAGTAAGAACGGTGAGCACACACACACAGAAAGGTCTATGGCGAGAAACGATAATGTCGCCGCCTCACAAGGACGTGGGTGATAGCTCTTGCATGCAATTTTTATGCAATGGTGGTACAATGTGTTTGTAATGTTAAAACTGTAAAGACATTCTCTGTGAAAAAAAAAACTTTATTTGTGACTAAAGAAGCAGAAGTCAGGATAGTGGATTTGAATATATTTTTATCAGTAAGTTTGTTAATTTATGTTTCTGAGTCGGATTCATCTTGGTGTCTACGTTAAGTACGCCTAGTGTCTGAGGATGGAATATTGTTTCAAACTGGTTGACTATAACATCCAAAGAACAGGACCAAAATTACCGATTTTTTTTTTTTTTTTTTTTTTTTTTTACTTGGCACCAGTTAGCAATAAATAAATAAAATAAGGTACAGAATGTCTAGGTAAAGATCCTGTACAATTTGTCCGGTAATAAGTGAATCTGTTTCGTTAAAGAGTGAAAATTTGGGTGTAATGTGTGTGTGTGTGTGTGTGTGTGTGTGTGTGTGTGTTTTACGAGGAATGTTTATCGTAGGAACCTTAGTGACTCCTGACTCTGGGGCAATCAATCAGATTCTTTTTTCTACCAAGTTACGCGTCTTGACTTTTAACTTCTGCTTCATCCGTTTTTTTGTTCCCTTTGGTGGAATAATTTTTTTATGGTGAACTCCTGGAAATGTACCAAAATTATGTTAAGAAATTGTTGATTTTTTGTAATTTTTGGTAGTATTTAGTAATTTATTTATATATGTAAACTCCCCATCTACACACTAATACTATGAGAGAAAAATGCTTGCCTACATCACTAGTATAACTTAATAGCTAACATAACCGTTCGCATTTGACAACTAAAAATCTGTTGTTGTTTTTTTACTCAATATTACATAGTGTATATATCGGTTAAGAGAATGTTTTGATGTTTAGAAAGAAAGGAACACGACTTGGTTATCTAAATAAAAGCCAATTTAGACAATGATTTCTGCTGTATTGTACGTTAAGAATGGCGCAACACTACTGTCCGTCTCACGATTTTAAGTAATAAAATCAACACCAACTTCTGATAAGATCTGGGCTGAACATAGATAACTAGTTAACAAAATAGCAATAATAGAATAATACTATTTACTCGTCCGTACATGTAGAATATTTCAAAATAAGAATGACTTATAACGCAGGAAACTGAATCGCAATAAACAATTTATTTTAGGCTCTACATACGAACGAATATGTGTAAAATAAACCTAACCTAACCTAACCTATCAATAACAATACAGATACGAATTAAGACAAAAACAAGGGACAAATTTTGATTACTATGAATTATGTTCAGAATTACGAAGAATAATGAATCATTTGTATTAATAATTAGTGAAGATAAGTTTGCCTCAAGTACTGACGTTTTATATCCCTTGTTGATTTACTTTCATATATAACTTTTTTTGGTCAGTTGTAGCAGTCATAGGGGCATGAATGGTAGTCCTGTTAGAATGTTACTGAGAGCAAGTGCACGGCGAGGAATGTTACTGGGACCTAGTGCACGTTGAGGAACAATAACCCTGGAAAGGCCCTGACAAAATTAGTGCGAATTAGATGACTGATGACTGGCACTGATCATTCTTCCATATACCAAGCTCCTCCCCTCACCAGTACCACCAGCACAGTCAGTATCTCCCATCATACTATAGACGTCAAATAATTAGTATTTTTTCAAGTTACAATAACATAAAAGGTGTATCGTATAATTTTGTTATACAGTAACGAGTTGAAGGCAAGTATTTATTTCTCTCTCACTTCACTACATTACACTGAGCCCCACAATGTCTAAAGTACAGTCCCCTTCACTAGCGCGTTTACAGGGGCTCGTCCGGTTTTGTGCAGTGTGGCAGGGTTGTGTTTGTTTACATTCGACAGAAGGAAACTCGCAATAGTTAACATACTATGGAACCAAAGTAAAACAATATTAAAACAAATATCTCAATGTAATGATTTGTGGAATGTTTATATGACGAGCCCCTGTAAACGCGCTAGTGAAGGCGACTGTACATTATATAGTTGTTGCTTATTTTAATATAGAGTATCATTCCATTATATGTTTTCATGGTTTTTATATGTTGTTTTTGTTGATCTCATTAGTTAACACATTCGGCGGTCACATATGAGGATTTATCAGATATTTTTTCTACAGTTTATTTTAGGTCACAAATAAAGCCGGTGAAGATTTATAGATACTGTATAATCGAGTGATATTTATTTATTTCCGATTTGTATATTTTCTATATGATAATATGAATGTTTATTAACGATTGTATCATTGAATAGTTAAGGATGTTCGGGGGAGGATGTGGCCTAGACAAGCTTCCGTGGATCGACCGGGATAAGCGAGTGGGTCAATGTTTCTTTCTTTTTCATTCATATATTCTTTTTTTCACTATGGAATATGAACTATGAATCAATAACTAACGAACTGGGGTGTGTTTCTTGAGCTCCCTAACGACTGATATATATCAAACTCTGAAGAAGAAGAAGACACTTTACCCTACAGTCTAGCGACGTCACAATGTTCTCAGGGCTAAGCACTCGTCAAAGCAGGGGGTCCTGTTGTTCCCGTGTACACATCTCGTGTATTCCGAATTTTTTTATTCTGTTCGGCAACTTTATCCTCAATGACAATCTTTTTTAAAGGTTTTACAAATATATGACTCAAGTCCACTGCAGGACAATTTTCTGATCTGCTTGTGTAAGAGGGCGAGGCTTGGTGGAGCTCCCGGTTCACGATGTCTAGTGACCTCTAAGCCACCTCTTTGTGGCCTCTGTACAACCTCTGACGACCTCCGTACGACCTCTAGCCACCAATTTGTGCCCTCCGACGGCCTCACCGCAGCCAGCCGTCGGATAATTCCCGGCTGGTTGGTCGATAAAGAAAGTATCACGAACTGCTCAAGTCTGAACGACACAACAGGACCCGAATGTCTTTGGAAATATTCAACTCGTGATTGTGACTGATTGTCTTGCCGCTGACGGATTATTTCTTACCAATCTGACCATTACGAGAATTACTTATCTAATAAAAGAGGCTGGAGGCAAGGAGCGAAGAACTGTTGGGAAGACTAAGAGTGGTGTAGAGGCCGTGCGGGGCGTGGTCATACTTGATAAGGGGTACTGCCACCCACCAACAAAGATCTGACACTACGTCGCTAGCTTTATGCCTCTAGTAAGTTGCTTTTTACATAGCCAACTAGGATAGGATCTAGGTCTTAACCTTAGGGATCCGTTAAGTCTTTTTTTCTCTTCATTACTGATTAACTTCATAGATACTGATAAGATTATGATGTACATAACTTTTATGATTGATATTTTATTCTTAAAGGAAACAATTTTGGGCTTTAAAATAATTTTCTGCTTCAAATGTTTTTCCACACAAAATAATGGAAATAAGCATTTGAAATGTTTCTCCTTTGGCATTACTTAACTAACTCACAATGACAACATTATAATATATATATATATATATATATATATATATATATATATATATATATATATATATATATATATATATATATATATATATATATATATATATATCTTCTGGTCTAGAGGAATAACAATGCCACAAACAAATTTTTCTACAAATAACGTCGTCGGCATTTCCATAGACTACACTCGTTTCCTTAACTTTCAATGTTGTTCAAAATGGAAATAACAACAAAGTAAACAATCTCGATGCTCTTATCAAAGGAGAAACACTTTATTGTCACCAACTTCTGCCCAATTTTGTTGATCATTTCACACATGTAGGATTTGAGAGCTTTCTCCGCCGTACCATTGGAGTGATTGTAGAGGATTATATTTCTGAATAGCCAATCTCTATTATGACTGAGTAAACTTAGTTAGCAGAGCTCTAGAGCTTAGAAAGTGAGATGTATGAGATCCACCTGCAGAAAGCGGATACACTACCGTAGTTTGGACTAGATCTTTTATTAGAGCTGAACAGGTTTCATAGGGGATTTCTTGAGGCTTTAGATGCCGTAGTGCGATTCACATTTCTCATTAACAGTAGTAGTTCTTAGCAGCCAGTCACAAGCTGAGGGCGCTAGTGGTGGCCACTTACACGGTGCTGGACACAGAAGTTAGCTTATAGGATAAACTTCTTATCTCATAGGTGAGAGAAAGAACAAGAAAAACTCTTATACTCTGCATGACGTTTATAGATCTCAGCTCTTTCTTCACACTATATACAAAGATCTTAAGCTATCAAGGGTTGGAATTTCGACTCGACGCCAGAACAAATAGAATAATGTTAGGAAGCTACACAAAGCGTACGATGTAAGATCACACCTTCTATAGTCGTAATGGAAGGGAATCCTATCCTATGGAAAATGCGTCCTTTTTTTTATCTCGCTTTCCACTAACTAAAAAATATCTCTGTCAACCATTTCATCGTCCTGAGGTAATAAGAGGACGTCACCCTCGTCATGTCCTGAGAGCTACGAGAGTACTTTAAACTCCCTTATAGCTAATTAGGATTTTAATGACCAAAGGTAATTTATACGTAGCGTAATTATGTAATTATAGCTACTCCTTATAAAACAAATTCTTGATTTGTTTGTCAAGATAGCCTGTTTAATATTCTGTCTTGAATCTCATATTTCACTTTTTCATTTTTGTAATAAATATATTTGTGATATGCAAAATTATGCAATATGTATGGCTTTATTCTTTATACATTTGTCATGTATAAAAGTAGAAACACTGATGATTGTTTCTGATTGTGATGCATAACTTGTGGACGAAGATGCTTGACAACGATAATTTACAAGTGCCTTTTGTTTCACGGACCATAGTGAAGGAGCGGAGAAGACAAGATAACCAAAAAAAATGTGAGACAACAAAATGAAAACCAAAACACAAAAAGAAGAAAGACTATGAAATCAGTAAGAAATAAACAAAGATAATGGGATAAGAATGACAGAAAATTGAAATAAACGTGACATTGTACAAGTAACTAAGAAACGATTAGAATACTTGTATATTTTGCTGCTCTGTCCTGATGATATTCTCACTGTACTGAAAATATACAGTAGTGCCAGTGAATATAAAAAAATCCATTTGTGTTAAACTTTAAATAATGAAAAAAATCAACAAATTTTCTGTAAATGATGCATACTATTAGCGAAGCACTTCTTAAAACTATATACATAAAAAAAAAACGGAAAAAAGACGATTTCATACATCTGCTAGACAAAGAACAGCTTCTCTTCCATCACAATTAACGGCAGTAGACGAAGCTCATGTAATTGGATTGTGTGTCGTAAGTTTGACTCTTGTTCTGGCAACATTCACAACATAATGCAATTGAGCCATGAACGCTGGTTATTTATTACAGTATTGCTATTTTGAATTAGTTTGTAAGGTATTGATGATACATGTAAGTCACTGGGTTTTGTTTTGTAAGGATATAGATGTATTGATGGTTGAGTTAGGAAACTGTACTATGTTGTAAGGAAGAGGGAGGAGGAGGAGGAGATGAGAAACAAGATTACTGTATAGGTTTAAGCTTGTTGGATTGTGAAACATTACTGCCATGTCTAATAGATAGATGGGTAACACTGAGAAACACTACTATGATGTAGACAGGTTGGAAAAAGGAATGGTACTGTGTGTGCGAGTTTTGTTAGGTGTGGGTGAGAGAGAAGCACTACAACGCTTCAGTCTAGCTTGAACTGGCCAAGGTACGGCTGAGAAGCGCTAAAATAATATATATAAATATATATATATATAGGGGAGCCAAGTGTTGATCCTAGCACTGGGGAGAGTGAAGATTACTTTGCACTTTACCCATTTATAAGGTGCCCTTGAGGATGACTTGTCTTGCAAGCTTGTACACTTAAGTACAACGCACCCAACACAAACTTATCCAATCCAATACTGTATTTCGGCCTCCATGCATGATCCAACTCCTTTTTCGCAGTAAGACTATTGGACAAACTGCCCCAATAAGCAATAATTATTTATAGGCTGGACATGTGGCTGTATTACACTTGGCTCTCTTGGTTTTTTTTTCTTGTTTTTTTTATTTGGTCTCTGCCAGATGATTAATTATGGGAATCACCTGTGTTAGATCACGTGTGGGGGTTGTCTCTCGCCTGGCTGGATGCTGTGCTGAGCCAGGTGATGGTGTCCTCCTGGCCAGATGTGGTGATATAGCAAGGAGAATGGCCGCTCTTGTGGGTGTTGTTGGGTCATATTTGCTTGTGTTTCACCTGCATATGAGGAGTTACACTTCAATAATCTCAACTATTTTCACTCTTCTTTGTTCCTTCAATTACGTTTTTTTTCTTTATTATATATCTTCTTAACTTAAAATTCATGTTCTTCACCAACCCCTCTTATTCTTTTTGCTATTCTTTTTTTTTTATTTCTTCATTCTTTTTTATTTCGTTATTTTTCTTCTCGTTCTCTCCTCTAATTTTTCTCCCTCTGCCTTTCATAAGTCGCCACAACCAACAGTTACCGCCCGTCAACACCCACGGCCGGGCCAGGGAATCCGACACGGTGTTATGCCCAGGTGATTTCCTCCTCCCTGGCGAGAGGACCTTGTCACTCACTATAGCTACGACTTGCACGCTTCAACACTTACATTGAATTTAATCTAGCTTTATCCAGACTCATGCAATAAACATTTATTATTTTAGCAATAAACATATGTTTTATTCATCCTAAAAATAACATTTCAGTGAAGAAGTCAGGCTGGATTCATAATGTTTAGATACTATTTTCAATGAGAAATATATATTAGAGACACTTATAGAAACTGACGTACTCAAGTAGACATGTTTATCGTGAGAAAGATTAGAGGAAAATATTTGTGACTTCTCGCCTGGAGCTGCCATGGTGAGTGAGTACACTGCCATGACAAAGATAAAATTATTATTGAACAAACTCAATAAAGGAAGACATGTCAGCATTCTCTCTACCAATATCAACCAGCAGTGAATGTCATCGATCTGACTTAGAATTCCCAGTGATTCCTAACTGGTACTGAGCGACCCCATCTAACTGGTTCTCTCAAGTCACGTCACAAGGTTAGCAGAAACAAGGGCGTAAAAAATAAAACAAATAAATAAATAAATAAAATAAAAAAAATTATCTTACGAATTTTTCTACCTTAGCTGAACGTGTTGCCTCATAGCTGTTCCTTGACCCAGCATACCTGTTCCTTGACCCAGCATACCTGTTCCTTGACCCAGTATACCTGTTCCTTGACCCAGCATACCTGTTCCTTGACCTATCATACCTGTTCCTTGACCCAGCATACCTGTTCCTTGACCCAGCATACCTGTTCCTTGACCCAGCATACCTGTTCCTTGACCCAGCATACCTCTTCTTTGACCCAGCATACCTGTTCCTTGACCCAGTACACCTGTTCTTTGACCTATCATACCTGTTCCTTGACCCAATATACCTGTGCCTCGACCCAGCAGACAGACAGACACTTCTACATTCGGTGTTCAGTACAATAGGCATAACTATGTGAAAATCAATGAAGCAAACTTTTATAGATAGGACAAATTTGTTCCTTTGTGTATATGGAAATATATTTAACAAACGCTTCCAATAAAAACCTAGTCAGTGTACCTCGTTGTGTGTGTGTGTGTGTGTGTGTGTGTGTTCATTAGCATATTGTGAGTTACGATACTGATTATTTAGCGTCTCCTCTGTGTACTATCTGCACTGTTTCTTAGCCATCCCGCTGGTCTTCCTCCTCCTCCTCCTCATCCTGATCCTCTTCCTGATCCTCTTCCCCCTCCTGATCCTCCTCCTAATCCTCTTCCTCCTCCACTCCACACCCAACATGTAGAAAATAGATATGGCTTGAGGCAGATCACTGTACAGCAGAAGAGCATCTCAACAATGAAATAAGAAGCTCTTCAACTGGATCCCAAGAGATAAAAAAGACTCCAGGAAAGACCATGACTAAACCTGGAGAGTGTTAGGACAGGGACGGCTAAGACACATGAGGCAGCTCTTCAATGGACCCGGACTGTTAATAAAGATGATGTCATGTTTTAATTACCTTTCTGTTAACCTTTTTTCTATATCATCGAACCAAGTCGTTAATAATCATCTTCTGTTCCATTGTTGATATGTACAGTCTCCCCTTCACTAGTGCGTTTACAGAGGCTCGTTAGTTTTTGTGCAGTGTGGCAGCGTTGTGTTTGTTTACATTCGAAAGAAGGAAACTCGCAATAGTAAACATACTATGGAATCAAATTAAAAAAAAAAAAAATATCTCAATGTAAATTATTTGAAATGTTTATATAACGAGCCCCTGTAAACGCACTAGTGAATGAGACTGTACAATCGAGGACAAAAGTTCGGTGCCTCCCAAAATGAAGCAGTGTCGACCCCAAATGAGATAATAACAACACACACTAACCAGATGACACTCAGGGTAAGTCAGTTCGGAGATCCATTCCCGTGACTCAAGTTTCAACACGAGGACCGAATTTTTATCTACGACTGCACTTCCTCTAAGGTGAATCTCTCAACGGTGTTATCTACCTAAGTTTCACATTTCACCCAATAGTTCACATATACATTAAAAAACAAACAAAAACATTCACAGATATTACAAAAAAATCTAATAATCCTAAACTTACACCAAGATGAATATTCCTGGATGACCATTAGCTATTATTGATGACTGATGACTGCTAGGTTGTAAATATCTTGCTAGTATTTGAATCTCCTGCTAGTTTGTGAACCTCCTGCTAGTTTGTGAATCTCTTGCTAGTTCGTGAATCTCCTCCTAATTCGTGAATCTCTTGCTAGTTTGTGAACCTCCTGCTAGTTCGTGAATCTCCTGCTAGTTTGTGAATCTCTTGCTAGTTCGTGAATCTCTTGCTAGTTTGTGAATCTCTTGAACTACAAACTCTACCTCCTTCATTCATCTGTTTTACTGATGTGTGTCCTTGTGTCAAGTTATATGCACTACTTATTTGATTTTAAGCGGCCGTTTCATCACACGTAATACACCCCTTGTCAACATCACTGTATAAGGTTCGGAAGATAGGGTTTTATCTTTTGTTTTTTGTGTCTTATTAGTTATCTTTGTGGTATTTGATTGCATGTATTTCTATCCCAATAAAGGCACTCAACAATGCCCACTGTATTTATAGACTCGAAAATCTCACTTAACCTAACCTAAACCTAACCTAACCTAACCTAACCTAAACCCCCCACTTGTTGTGTCAGTTTAAAAGCGAATTGGTTTGTAGTGTAATAAGGAATTCTTCTTGTTTATATAATTACTCATTTAGTGTTTATAACTATGAGAGAGAGAGAGAGAGAGAGAGAGAGAGAGAGAGAGAGAGAGAGAGAGAGAGATAAAAAAAGAGACAGACAGACAGACATACATACATACAGACAGACAGACTATAAGGAAGAAAAGTGGACCAGGACAAGGAGCCACTTAAGTTGCCTCAGCATTCTTGTACTACTTGAACATCACTTGACGATTTCCACTTTTATTTCCTCCCTCTCCTTCCTGATGTGGGAGGAGGGGGAGAGGGGGAAGGGGTGGGGAGGAGGGGGAGAGGAAGAAGGAGGAAGGAGGGGTGAGGGGGAAGAGGGAAGGGGGAAGGGGGAGAAGGAAGGAGCGGAGGAGGGGTAAGAGGAAGGGAAAGGTAGGAACGGAGAGGGAAGATGGAAAGTGAGAAATGGTAGGGGGAAGAGGAGAAGAAAGAGAGGAGGAGGAGGAAGGGAAACCGAGGGGGGAAGTGGGAGAGGGTAGGAAGGGGAGGGGAAGAGGGAGAGGGAGGAGGAGAGAGGAAGAGGAAGGGGAAATTAGAAATGAGGATGGAATGATGAAGGAAAAGAAGAAAGGGAAGAAAGAGAGGGGATAGGGAAAGGATGAGATAGATGAGAAGGGAAAAGGAGGAGGTGGAGGGGGAAAGGAGAACCACACATTTCGTTTTCTTTCACGAATTTCCAAACTCTATCTAACGTGAGAAATTATTTCCCGTACTCTGTTTTAAGCCTTCCATAGATACGCCTGTAGTGGAATTCTCCCCTACAAACGCTGTTTGTCGCTGCCTAGCCGACCCCACCTATTCCCCAGTGTATGCCTCGTGACCTAGGTCAACCAGCGCCGCCATACACCACGGAGCGGGGGTCAACTACTAAGCCACGCCTACCCCCGCTATTTAAGACCTGACCTCGCGGTGATCTGCCTCTCGCTCTCTCTCTACCAACAGCCACAGCCAGCAACACCTCCTCCACCGCCGCTGCCCGGCGGGCCTCGCTCCTCCGCCTGCCTGGTGGTCCTCTCTCCCGCTGGCGAGCATGGCGACCCACAAGCTGTCCTCCTGTGAGCATCCTCACCAACCAGCTCTCTCTACATCACGCTTGTAACCACGCTGCCTTCCCAGCACCAAGCTGCATTGTACATTCAATACAACATGTATATAGAGAGCACATTGTGAGTTTCCTTTCTCCATCCCATCCTGAGTGTGAACCAAACAATCTCATACTCCACACGCCCTTTGTTGACAGTTTTAAGGGGTGACTCATGACTTAAAGCTGTTTGGGTTTGACGTAATTACAGACCCCCTAATATAACCCTTAATACTTTTTAAGGTAAGTATAAAACCTTTTACCTAATCCTAAAATTTCGTTATAATCTTAAAATGATAAAAAAAAATAATATTTGTTTATCTTTCGTTTCTTTATCCTATTTTGGTACAATATTATTACGATGTGGCTCAGTTCCCATGTTCTAGGAGTTCATTTTGTAGACTGAGTTAGTGAAAGAGGCTGTGTTGTAGCTCCCCTGCTGATCCAGTAGACTGAGTGAGGGAGGCTGTGTTGTAACTCCCCTGCTGATCCAGTAGACTGAGTGAGGGAGGCTGTGTTGTAGCTCCTCCGCTGATCCAATAGACTGAGTGAGGGAGGCTGTTGTGTTCCTCTTTACTGATCCAGTAGACTGAGTGAGGGAAGCTGTTGTGTTCCTCTGCTGATCCAGTAGACTGAGTGAGGGAGGCTGTGTTATTGCCCCTCTGCTGATCCAGTACACTGAGTGAGGGAGGCTCCCCTTGTGATGCGGCCTCAGGCTAAGTGCAATTTGCAGAATCAATGAGGAAGCAAGTGCGCGGCCAGGTGTATAATTGGGCCCGTTTAGGACACCAACCGATCAAGGTAAACACAGACGTGGGAGTAAGGGGAGACTACACGACTTCTTTAAACGGTGAGTCCTGCCATCACTCACAGCCACAAGTTTATTGAATTATCTCGAAAGAACAACAACAACAAAAATTATGACTAACCTTATCGAAACAATAATAATAATAATATTGATAATGAATTACAAGAATAAGAAACAATGAAGGAAATAGACAATGAGACTAAATATTTCCAAGTTTTAGTAAGAAAGAAAATAAGAAATAAACACCAAACAATCCTGTGCATAATAATATAAAATGCCAGATAAAACGAAACACTGACATACCTCGTACAGTGATGAGACGACACCATCAAAAAGTAAATATTGACAATTAACCGTGTGATCAGTACTAGAACCCCCCACCCCCTCCTGCACCTCACTACACTACTCTCCAGCATCACTAGCACCCCCTACCCCCTCCTGCACCCCACTACACTACTCTCCCAGCATCACTAGCACCCCCTACCCCCTCCTGCACCCCACTACACTACTTTCCCAGCATCACTAGGACCCCCCACCCCCCTCCTGCACCCCACTACACTACTCTCCCAGCATCACTAGCACCCCCCATCCCCCCTCCGCCCCTCCTCGTGTCCGTCCGTCTATCCTAACAGAGGTGGAAGAGTGGATGGGTCAAGGGTGGAGGAAATAGACAGTTGACAGAGGTACACTGACAACGTACAATACAAACAGTTCCAGCACGAGCAACCAATAGCGCCTGGCGTTCTCTTAAAACCCACACTAACACTCTTATGGGAGTCAGACGAAGGTTCGCCAGCATCTCTGCCTGTACCGACGATCTTGTAGTTAAATGTAATGAGGGAAGGGAGGCTATAATTAGTTGACCAATGAGGACATCCGAGGGGGTCTTTGGGTGACACACACAACACAAACACTAAACCATACCACAATTCTCTACATCACCATCACCAACTATCACCATCACCAACTATCACCACCACCAACCATCGCCACCACCAACCATCACCATCACCATCACCAACCATCACCATCACCAACTATCACCACCACCAACCATCACCATCACCAACCATCACCATCACCAACCATCACCACCACCAAACAACATATCCATATAGACTTGAAAATAAATCATAAATAACTCTCGACCTCCTAAACTTTCACCAACTATAGCGATACAAATTTCATCCAACATATTAACAAATTCTGATCTGTTTCCGATGAGCTGTTACAATACATTACCTAAAGATATAACTATTAGCTAGCAAACACACGGTGATATAAAAAAAATACATAGATAACGTGAACAATAGCTGGCTACTACTACTACTACACGTCAGCTAACACCGCATAACTCTTCCGTGCTTTCTAATTCAGTGAGATGAAATGACGTAGGTTTTTTAGTTATGTGAGAGAGAGAGAGAGAGAGAGAGAGAGAGAAGTATCTCTTAAAGTAAATTGGCAGACCTCAACCACACCGTCTCTTTAAACCTTTTTTGTCATAATACATCCACTTGTTTCTTTTCTTCTCCTTCTTTCGTTATTTCTCATCTGTCTGTCTATCTGTCTGTCTGTCAAATTTTCTCTCTCTCTCTCTCTCTCTCTCTCTCTCTCTCTCCCGTCTGTTTACATGTCACACACTACTTTCTCGTCCCAACTACATATATACTCAGACGTAGGAAGGGCCCTAGGACAGGAACAGGAACTGGGATATTTGCTGAGAAAGAGGTAGAGACGACAGTGGGACAGAGGTTGGGACAGGAACTGAGAGGGCAGGAACTAGGAAAGGGGCTGAGACGACAGGGGGGCAGGGGCTGGGATAGTTGCTGGGAAGGGGGTGGGAAGACAGGAGGGAAGGGGCTGGGAAGACAGGGGGGGCGGGGGCTGGGATAGAAGCTGGGATTGTTGTTGGGATAGAGGCTGGGATAGTTGCTGGGATTGTTGTTGGGATAGAGGCTGGGATAGTTGCTGGGATAGACGCTGGGATAGTTGTTGGGATAGAGGCTGGAATAGTTGCTAGGATAGATGCTGGGATAGTTGCTGGGAAAGATGCTGGGAGAGTTGCTAGGATAGAGGCTGGGATAGTTGCTGGGATAGAGGCTGGGATGGCAGGGAGGAACTCGTATACTTTTCTCCTCATTAGCATAAAGTCATTTCATGGTTTCTAATCGCAAATGGAGACTCAAGTGTAAAAGGCTCCGACGTAAGGATTGCGTTCGATCTGGGCAGCCTTCACTACTCCTTCCTTCCTTCTTTCTCCCTTCATCCTTCCTCCCTCCTTTTTTTGCTTCTCTCCCTATGCTTGATTTTCTTCCTCCCTCCCTCACTTTCTACTCCTGTTCCTCCTGCTTTCTTCCTTCTCTCTTCTCTCCCTTCTTCTTTTTTCTCTCCCTATGTTTGTTTTTCTCTTCACTTCCTTCCTTCCTTCCTTCCCTCCCTCCCTCTCTCCCGCCCTCACTTCTTCACCGTGTTCCCTCTTCCTTCTTCTCTCCCCATGTTTGCTCTCTCTCTCTCTCTCTCTCTCTCTCTCTCTCTTCCATCTTTCATTTTCTTCCTCCTTGTGTTTCTTCTTCCTCATTTTTCTACTTCCCTCTTTCTTTATAATTTTCTACTATTCCTCTTATTCTCCCTCCTCTTTCTCTCTCTCCCTCCTTCTTCCCTCTCTATTTATACTTTCCTCCGTATGCCATCTACCTTCCCTTCCCTCATTCCCTTTTACTTCTCTCCTCTCTTTATTCTTTTCTCTTTCTCTTTTCTCTCATCCTTCTATACACCCTACTCTCCTTCTTCACTCTTTCACTCCCTTTTCCGATTTTTTCTCCTCCTCTCTTTCTCCCTACGCCATCATCCACCTTACCTTCTTCCTCCCTCTCTCTTTTCTCCCCACCCCATCATCCACTTTACCTTCCCCTTCCCCTTCTCTCCCTCTCTCTTTGTCCCTTTTCTCCCCACTCCATCATCCACCTCACCTCCCTGCTCCTCCTCCTCCTCTTCCGCCCTCAGACGTGTGTGAGATTCAACCATTTTTTAATACCCCGGAGATGCAGGTGACGTTAAGGGTACTACTGATCTCCACAGGTTTTCTATACGTTAAATGTCCCTCGGTAAATGGTGACATAAGAAGCCATTTAACTCTTGCTAAAACACAAAAGTAACATTTAAGATAACATCACAGTTAAATTGAGACTCTACCTTAAATTGAGAGTACATAATTTATATATATATATATATATATATATATATATATATATATATATATATATATATATATATATATATATATATAAGTTAAATTAAGTCTTTACTTCAACGAGATACTTTCACTTTGCCTTAATTAGGTGACAGAAATTAACGTCAGAAATGTTTGTGTATCTCAATCCTGTGTGTGTGTGTGTGTGTGTGTGCCCGCGCGCTAAGGTAAAGGATTACCAACGTAGTCTACAGTCCATCCTCAGAGTTCGCTGGGAAGACAAGAGAACAAATGCCAGTATTCTTGCTGACACCAACTGTAGGAGCATCGAGGCTACCATTGTCCATGAACAACTACGTTGGACTGGCCATGTTACCCGCATGGACAACAGTAGACTGCCAAAGCAGCTACTTTACAGTCACCTAACGAATAGTAAACATAACGCTGGCGGGCAACTGAAAAGGT
Source organism: Homarus gammarus (assembly GCA_958450375.1). NCBI lineage: Eukaryota > Metazoa > Arthropoda > Malacostraca > Decapoda > Nephropidae > Homarus > Homarus gammarus. The sequence goes on along the minus strand of CAUDMG010002191.1, from coordinate 1,397,200 downwards.
ACAAGGATAATCTTAAGACAAACCTGAAAAAGTGCCAAATCGACCCCCTCACCTGGGAGACGATTACTCCACACCGTAACGCTTGGAGGAGCACCACACAAGGAGGTGTGTCAATACTTTCGAGTTAGCCCGACTGCATAACGAAGCAGACAAGCGCCAACGCCGGAAAGACGCTGCCGCCGCCCCTCCCGCACTAGATGTAGCCCTCCACATGTGCAACTTCTGTGAACAACTCTGTCGGTCCCGTATCGGCCTCTTTTGTCTAACTTGTGCCCGGGTGGGCTAATTCCCGTAAGAAGAAAAAAAAACTCGATTCCGAGTAACAGCAAAGTAGTAGGAAAGGATTCTCCAACATTCGTACGTACAGACAGACAGACACACACACAGTCTGAACTCCATCTCAAACTAACAAACCAAAAATACAAAACCGGAAAAAAAAACACATTACCAAATAATACAGAGACTATACTGTACTAACTCATTACAAGCTCACCACGCGGTAACTGGCCATTGGCTACAGTAAGGTGGACCAACAGCGCCTCCTTCACCTCCTAAATCATGTCCGAAAACTGAATTAAATCCCATACAAATAAATCGGTTACCATATGCCTGAAACATTTCCTGCTAGTTGACTGGTTGGCTACCTGACTGGTTGACTGACTGAATGACTGGTTTACTGGTTCATTGATTGGCTGACTCACTGATTCACTGACTGACTGGTTATTTGGCTGACTAACTGGTTATTTGGCTGACTAGTTGGTTGGCTGACTGACTGACTGACTTTTCATTGATTAACTGATTTGACTGATACGGAAACCTCTGACAATACCCTCGCACCTTCCTTGCTCTTCATGAGGGAGGGGTGGTGGGTAGTAGTGAGTGGGGTGGGTGGGATGAGCAGTAGTGGGTGGGGTGGTGGGTAGTAGTGAGTGGGGTGGGTGGGATGAGCAGTAGTGGGGTGGTGGGTAGTAGTGGGTGGGGTGGTGGGCAGTAGTGGGTGGGGTGGGTGGGGTGAGCAGTAGTGGGGTGGTGGGTAGTAGTGAGTGGGGTGGGCAGTAGTGGGTGGGGTGGGCAGTAGTGAGTGGGGTGGGCAGTAGTGAGTGGGGTGGGTGGGGTGGGCAGTAGTGAGTGGGGTGGGTTGGGTGGGCAGTAGTGGGGTGGGTGGGGTGAGGGGAGAGGTGGGTGGGGGGAGGATAACCTGATAATGAGTAAACCACTCAGAGGGTCACCACAACTACCTGAGCTGATGACCCTCACCCCATCCCTCAAAACTACACCTTAATCATCCAACAAGCTCGTTATGTGCCTCTTTATTGAACCAATCACAACATTAATGGATAACCTCTCATGTGTAGCGACAGTTATGCCCCAAATTCCCTTGTGTTCACCAATACATTTTTGTTTAAATTCGACTCTATTGGCCCATGGACTAAAAGCTACATTTGTCTGATTTATCTCCGGCGGACAAAGTTACGAGAGACGCTAATGTAAAACTGTTTGATTTATAACTATGGTTGGCGCGTTTGACGTGTAATTAAGCTGTTATCATAACATAGGTGTATTAGTTCGCTATATCAAACGCTCTCCAATGACGACCTGTGTGTTAATACTGAGTAAAACTGTGTGTTTATACTGAGTAAAACTGTGTGTTAATACTGAGTAAAACTGTGTGTTTATACTGAGTAAAACTGTGTGTTAATACTGAGTAAAACTGTGTGTTAATACTGAGTAAAACTGTGTGTTAATACTGAGTAAAACTGTGTGTTAATACTGAGTAAAACTGTGTGTTAATACTGAGTAAAACTGTGTGTTAATACTGAGTAAAACTGTGTGTTAATACTGAGTAAAACTGTGTGTTAATACTGAGTAAAACTGTGTGTTAATACTGAGTAAAACTGTGTGTTAATACTGAGTAAAACTGTGTGTTTATACTGAGTAAAACTGTGTGTTTATACTGAGTAAAACTGTGTGTTAATACTGAGTAAAACTGTGTGTTTATACTGAGTAAAACTGTGTGTTAATACTGAGTAAAACTGTGTTTATAGTTAATGAAATTGTGTTTATTGTGAATGAAACTGTTTATAGCGAGTGAAATTGTGTTTATAGTGAATGAAACTGTTTATAGCGAGTGAAATTGTGTATAGTGAGTGAAAGTGTGTTTATAGTGAGTGAAACTGTGTTTACAGTGAGTGAAACTGTGTTTATAGTGAGTGAAACTGTGCTTATAGCGAGTGAAACTGTGTGTATAGTGAGTGAAACTGTGTATAGTGAGAGAAACTGTGCTTATAGCGAATGAAACTGTGCGTATAGTGAGTGAAACTGTGTATAGTGAGTGAAACTGTTTATAGCTAGTGAAACTGTGTTAATAACGAATGAAACTGTGCGTATAGTGAGTGAAACTGTGTATAGTGAGTGAAACTGTGCTTATAGCGAGTGAAACTGTGTTAATAACGAATGAAACTGTGCGTATAGTGAGTGAAACTGTGTATAGTGAGTGAAACTGTGCTTATAGCGAGTGAAACTGTTTATAGCGAATGAAACTGTGCTTATAGGGAGTGAAACTGTTTATAGTGAGTGAAACTGTGTTTATAGTGAGTGAAATTTGTTTAGTGGGATATAAATTGTTTAAAGTAAATGAAACTGTTTATCGTGAGCAAAACTGCTTATGCTTATAGTTAACGATACAGTGCATCGATACAGTGAGTGATTAATTATTAAGGTGCACCGAATATGTGTTTGTTTATAGTGAGAGGAAATGTTTGGTGCGTGTGTGTGTGTTTGTTTATAGTGAGAGGAAATGTTTGGTGCGTGTGTGTGTGTGTGTTTATAGTGAGAGGATATGTTTGGGGGGTGTGTGTGTGTGTGTTGTGTGTGTGTGTTTCTTTATAGTGAGGAAATGTTTGGTGTGTGTGTATGTGTGTGTGTGTGTGTTTATAGTGAGGGGAAATGTTTGGTGTGTGTGTATGTGTGTGTGTGGGTGTGTTTGTTTATAGTGAGAGGAAATGTTTGGGGTGTGTGTGTGTGTCTGTGAGAGAGTGTGTGTGTCTGTGTGTCTGCGTGTGTATGTGATCGTTACGGTGGCGTCTAGACTCAAGGTTTGTCTTAGTACATGAAAGACACCGTAGAGGGACGTCATCGTACTTAAGGGATTACTAAAATAATCAAGGGTTAAAGTCCTCGTACTCAAGGGGTTAAGCCATCGAGCTCAACGAATCCTCATAATACTCAAGGGGTTAAGTCATCATACTCAAAAGTTTATTAATGTTATTGGCGCTGTTATAATGGTCTGGCCTTCGACTCGTGAGCACTTCATGGCGACGCTCCGAGAAAGGACAACCAGTTGCTAAGATTTCATTAAAAATTTCCTCTTTAGACTCGCCTGTTTATCTACAGTCCCCTCCATTTGTGCGTTTACAGGGGCTCGTCAGGTTTTGTGCAGTGTTTGTAGCCCTGTGTTTGTTTACATTCGACAGAGGGAAACTCGCAATAGTACACACACTATGGAGATCAAAGTAAAATAATATTAAAACAAACATCTCAATGATAATGATTTGTGGAATGTTTATATGACGAGCCCCTGTAAACGCACTAGTGAAGGGGACTGTATATAGTGTCTGTGTGTGTGTGTGTGTGTGGCATGAGGTTAACACTGACGATATAACCAACTCCAACTAAAGGAGCATCGTGGAGTAACTAAACACACTCGTTAATTATTAATATTATACACTAGGGAGAAATTCATTAAAAAAATATTAATAAAAAACAAAAACAAAAACCAATACCAATTAACTAAACTAGGAAACAGTTATGAGAAGAGTATAAACAGGGGGATACAAAAGACAACAACTAACAGGTTCTGATCAATCACTGCCCCAGGACAGGAAGCGTGCCTCACCACCATTTGTTTACATCGACAAAAGAGGAGCGTCATGCGCAGGGTACGAATAATAAGATCGATCGCTCTTGTTACTAAACTCCTGCTGGCGTACAATCATCAGCTGTTACGCACACTATTTGATCAGCGCTTTATGGATCAGTGAAGTTACACGATAACTTTGCTATTTTTAATTACCTTTAGTTCCTAATTACTTCTCCAACTCTGTTAAAAAAAAAAATATTAAAAAAAAAAAAGTCCGTATGTCATTAACAAACTAAGTGAATTATAAACTTTATGTTCGACTGTAGTAATGATATTAACCCGTATTTCTCTTTTGGAAGAAGTTTAAACTTTATGGTCAACTTTGAATTCATATTTCCTTGAATTTACCCCCCCCCCCCCCAAAAAAAAAGAGGGAGGGGAGGGGGAGGAAGGGTAGTACGGGAAGGGAGGGTAGGAGGAAGTAGGGAAGGGTAGAGGGAGGGGAGGGGTTAGGGGAGAGGAGGGGACTGGATGGGGAGGAGAGGACGGGGTGGGGAGGGGAGACGTAAGCGGGTGTTGGGTAAGTTGTCTCTCACACCACCAGATGTCTCCATTGATACATCCAAAAATTATAGGAAATGAGGCAAGAAAAACCACAAACTATATTCAAACACAGGATAGAAGCTCGCTCTCTCTCTCGCTCTCTCGCTCTCTCTCTCTCTCTCTCGTGGCTGTACTGCAATAGGTAAATGTTTTCTTCATATACACAAACCTCACAAAAACACTGACAATTATTTCTCTGATCATTTCTGAACAAAGAAGGCGAGGGAGAGAAGGTGAGGGAGAGAAGATGAGGGAGAGAAGGTGAGGGAGAGAAGGTGAGGGAGAGAAGATGAGGGAGAGAAGGTGAGGGAGAGAAGGTGAGGGAGAGAAGGCGAGGGAGAGAAGATGAGGGAGAGAAGGTGAGGGAGAGAAGGTGAGGGAGAGAAGGCGAGGGAGAGAAGGTGAGGGAGAGAAGATGAGGGAGAGAAGGTGAGGGAGAGAAGGTGAGGGAGAGAAGGCGAGGGAGAGAAGGTGAGGGAGAGAAGATGAGGGAGAGAAGATGAGGGAGAGAAGGTGAGGGAGAGAAGGTGAGGGAGAGAAGATGAGGGAGAGAAGGTGAGGGAGAGAAGGTGAGGGAGAGAAGGCGAGGGAGAGAAGGTGAGGGAGAGAAGATGAGGGAGAGAAGGTGAGGGAGAGAAGGTGAGGGAGAGAAGGTGAGGGAGAGAAGGCGAGGGAGAGAAGGTGAGGGAGAGAAGATGAGGGAGAGAAGGTGAGGGAGAGAAGGTGAGGGAGAGAAGGTGAGGGAGAGAAGATGAGGGAGAGAAGGTGAAGAAGAGAAGGTGAGGGAGAGAAGGTGAGGGAGAGAAGGTGAGGGAGAGAAGGTGAGGGAGAGAAGGCGAGGGAGAGAAGGTGAGGGAGAGAAGATGAGGGAGAGAAGGTGAGGGAGAGAAGGTGAGGGAGAGAAGGTGAGGGAGAGAAGGCGAGGGAGAGAAGGTGAGGGAGAGAAGGTGAGGAGAGAAGGTGAGGGAGAGAAGGTGAGGGAGAGAAGGCGAGGGAGAGAAGGTGAGGGAGAGGAAGATGAGGGAGAGAAGGTGAGGGAGAGAAGGTGAGGAGAGAAGGTGAGGGAGAGAAGGCGAGGGAGAGAAGGTGAGGGAGAGAAGATGAGGGAGAGAAGGTGAGGGAGAGAAGGTGAGGGAGAGAAGGTGAGGGAGAGAAGATGAGGGAGAGAAGGTGAAGAAGAGAAGGTGAGGGAGAGAAGGTGAGGGAGAGAAGGTGAGGGAGAGAAGGTGAGGGAGAGAAGGTGAGGGAGAGAAGGTGAGGGAGAGAAGGTGAGGGAGAGAAGGTGAGGGAGAGAAGGTGAGGGAGAGAAGGTGAGGGAGAGAAGGTGAGGGAGAGAAGGTGAGGGAGAGAAGGTGAAGAAGAGAAGGTGAGGGAGAGAAGGTGAGTGAGAGAAGGTGAGGGAGAGAAGGTGAGGGAGAGAAGGTGAGGGAGAGAAGGTGAGGGAGAGAAGGTGAGGGAGAGAAGGTGAGGGAGAGAAGGTGAAGAAGAGAAGGTGAGGGAGAGAAGGTGAGTGGAGAAGGTGAGGGAGAGAAGGTGAGGGAGAGAAGGTGAGGGAGAGAAGGTGAGGGAGAGAAGGTGAGGGAGAGAAGGTGAGGGAGAGAAGGTGAGGGAGAGAAGGTGAGGGAGAGAAGGTGAGGGAGAGAAGGTGAGGGAGAGAAGGTGAAGAAGAGAAGGTGAGGGAGAGAAGGTGAGTGAGAGAAGGTGAGGGAGAGAAGGTGAGGGAGAGAAGGTGAGGGAGAGAAGGTGAGGGAGAGAAGGTGAGGGAGAGAAGGTGAGGGAGAGAAGGTGAAGAAGAGAAGGTGAGGGAGAGAAGGTGAGTGAGAGAAGGTGAGGGAGAGAAGGTGAGGGAGAGAAGGTGAGGGAGAGAAGATGAGGGAGAGAAGATGAGGGAAAGAAGGTGAGGGAGAGAAGGTGAGGGAGAGAAGGTGAGGGAGAGAAGGTGAGGGAGAGAAGATGAGGGAGAGAAGATGAGGGAGAGAAGATGAGGGAGAGAAGGTGAGGGAGAGAAGGTGAGGGAGAGAAGGTGAGGGAGAGAAGGTGAGGGAGAGAAGGTGAAGAAGAGAAGGTGAGGGAGAGAAGGTGAGGGAGAGAAGGTGAGGGAGAGAAGGTGAGGGAGAGAAGGTGAGGGAGAGAAGGTGAGGGAGAGAAGGTGAGGGAGAGAAGGTGAGGGAGAGAAGGTGAGGGAGAGAAGGTGAGGGAGAGAAGATGAGGGAGAGAAGATGAGGGAGAGAAGGTGAGGGAGAGAAGGTGAGGGAGAGAAAGAGTCTAAGGAAGTGAGGAGTAGACAAGAGGAAGAACCTGAGAAAGAAAGATGATAATGAGAGAGAGAACAGAGAAAGAGAGAATAAGGAAGTCCTAACAGTCAAGACCCTCCAGTGGTGGTCCTAAGAGTCATGACCCTCCAGTGGTGGTCCTAAGAGTCAAGACCCTCCAGTGGTAGTCCCAAAAGTCAAAACCCTCCAGTGGTAGTCCTAAGAGTCAAGACCCTCCAGTGGTGGTCCTAAGAGTCAAGACCCTCCAGTGGTAGTCTCAAAAGTCAAGACCCTCCAGTGGTAGTCCTAAGAGTCAAGACCCTCCAGTGGTAGTCCTAGAGTCAAGACCCTCCAGTGGTAGTCCTAGAGTCAAGACCCTCCAGTGGTAGTCCTAAGAGTCATGACCCTCCAGTGGTGGTCCTAAGAGTCAAGACCCTCCAGTGGCAGTCCTAGAGTCAAGACCCTCCAGTGGTAGTCCTAAGAGTCAAGACCCTCCAGTGGTGGTCCTAAGAGTCAAGACCCTCCAGTGGTGGTCCCAAAGTCAAGACCCTCCAGTGGTGGTCCTAAGAGTCAAGACCCTCCAGTGGTGGTCCTAAGAGTCAAGACCCTCCAGTGGTGATCCTAAGAGTCAAGACCCTCCAGTGGTGGTCCTAAGAGTCAAGACCTTCCAGTAGTGGTCCTAGGAGTCAAGACCTTCCAGTGGTGGTCCTAAGAGTCAAGTCCTTCCAGTGGTGATCCTAAGAGTCAAAACCTTCCAGTGGTGGTCCTAAGAGTCAAGACCTTCCAGTGGTGGTCCTAAGAGTCAAGACCTTCCAGTGGTGGTTCTAAGACCCACTCGTACAGTTTTAATGGCTTGTTAAACCCGAGTCGTAAAAGTGTGTGGTGTTGGTCAGCAGTGGGAGGAAGAGAAGAGGGGAGGAAGAAGCAGAGAAGGGAAGAAAGGGAGGGAGGGAGGGAGGGAGAAAGAGAGGGAAAACATATGGGGAGGGAGGGTAGGAGAGACAGATGAAGGGAGGAAGGGAGAGAAAGGGAGGGCGGGAGAAAGAGAGGGAAAACATATGGGGAGGGAGGGTAGGACAGACAGATGAAGGGAGGGAGGGAGAGAAGGGGAGGAAAGCAAGGGCGAGACGAAGGAAGTATAGAGGGAAGGAGAGACTGAACAAGTAAGGAGGGAGGAAGAGACGGTGGAAGGAAAAAAAAGAGAGAGGGAAAGATATGAAAAATAAGGAAAACAAGGGAATGGGAAAAGAAATAGGCGGAAGTAAAAAGGATAAGGAGAAAGGGTGGATGAACAATGAGGAGAGTGGGGGAGAATTGGGGTGGAAATTAAAGGGGGGAGGAGGGGACAAGGAGAGGGGGGAAAGGGAGGAGGGGAGAAGAGAGACGGAAAGAGGGAGAGGAGGGGAAGAAGAGAATGGGGGGACAGGGGGAGGGGAGAAAGGGAGTTAAGGAAGGAAAAGGGAGGGGGAAGGATAGATTGGGAAGAAGGAAGGGTGGGGAGAAGAGGGAAGGGGAGGAAAGGAAAGAGGTGGGGAGAGAAGGGGGAGGGATGGGGAGAGGAGGAGTGGGGGATATAGTGGCCTGCTTGTAACCTACCAACTTGGTTACCACGTATGAGATAATTGCACCCATATTTTATCCTCAGCAGGTTAGAAGAAGCGGGGGAGGGGAGGGGAGGGAACAGAAGGGAGTGGTGAAGAGGAAAGAGGGGAGGTGAGGTGAGAGGAGTGGGGAAGGGAGGTGAGGGGAGTGGGGAGGTGAGGGGAGTGGGGCGGCGAGGGGTAAGCAGAGGGGAGAGTTAAGGAGGTGGGGGAGGTGATGGAATTAAGTGGAGAGGTGAAGAGAGGAGAAGAGGAGAAAGAAGAGGGAGGGGAGGAGGAAGAAGAGGGAGTGGGAGGAGGAAGAAGAGGGAGGGGAGGAGGAAGAAGAGGGAGGGGAGGAGGAAGTAGAAGAAGAGGGAGGGGAGGAGGAAGAAGAAGAGGGAGGGGAAGGAGGAGGAGGTAGTGAAGGAGTGAGTGAATTATGTGTGAAACAGAATAAAAGAGAAATAAAGAAAGAAGGGAGAGAGAGAGAGGGCAGTGAAGAAGGTAGAAGGAGAGAGAGAGAGAGAGAGAGGCAGCTACCATGGCGTCCCCTCCTACCTTAATTCGTGCCGTGTTCCAGGAAATATATGTGTCTGTCAGTCACCAACCCCCCAACCCCCCTCTCTCTCCCTCACTCCACTCTCACCAACTACTCCCTCTCCCTCACTCTCCTTCATTTCACTCCCAACTACTCTCTCTCTCTCTCTCTCTCTCTCTCTCTCTCTCTCTCTCTCTCTCTCTCGCTCTCTCCCTCCCCCTCAATCTATCTCTCCTCGTTCCTATATTTATCACGCTCTTGACATTAAATCTATTTCTTTCTCTATTATTATCATCCCCTCTCTCTCTCTCTCTCTCTCTCTCTCTCTCTCTCTCTCTCTCTCTCTCCCAGCCACGTCGTGTCCCAAGTATGTCAAGTGGCCACCCTGTACTATACTAAGTGGCCACCTTGTACTATGTTAAATGGCCACCCTGGAGTATGTGAAGTGGCCTCCCGGTAGTAAACTAAGTGGCCATCCTGTACTATACTAAGTGGCCACCTTGCACTATGTGAAATGGCCACCCTGTCTAATTATACTTAGTGGCCACCCTATAGTATACTAAGTGGCCACCCTATTAAGTAAACTAACAGACCACTTTATGTCAAGTGGCCACCCTATCGTACTTAACTAATTCACTTAAGATGCGACTCAAAGATGACAATCAAGATGGCAGGAAATTTACACTGAGACTCTACCTCAAGCAAGTTCCTTCACTTTATGTCTATTTGTACATTTCTTTGAGAGTATTGTGACCCTGTTTTGAGAGTCCGTTTTCTTCAGTGTGGCAGATTTTTAAAGGGGAAACTAAAAAAAGAAGTGATGGTAGTAGTAGTGGTGGTAGTAGTGGTGGTGGTAGTAGTGGTGGTGGTAGTGGTGGTAGTAGTAGTAGTGGTGGTGTTGGTATCAGTGGTGGTGGTAGTGATGGTGATGGTAGTGGTGGTGGTGATAGTAGTGAAAGAAGTGGTAATGGTAGTAATAATGGTGGTGGTAGTAGTGGTGGTAGTATTAATGGTAAAAATGGTAATAGTAGTAGTAGTGGTAGACGTAGTAATAGTAGACTGTTGTGGTCCTTCTGAGTTATAATTAATTATTGGTCTTTTTAAAACTCAGGTGATTGAGGCTTCGTAAATCATCACCTGACAAAACCTTAATGAAAAAAAAAAAAAATCCCATCAGAAAAAATCCCTCAAAACAAAATTTTCCCACGACAAAATTCCAAATCCAAACTTTTCTCTCCCTTCCCTTAACTAGCCAATACTAACTGGAAATCAAAGAAGCTACAAAATTTGCCATTATCTTTCACGAGGTTTAAAAACATTCATCTTTGCATAAGTCTCTAACATTATTGAGTGTGGCAAGACAAACACACACTCGTATGTTATAACGTGGAGGTAACTGGGAGGTGGGAGGAACAGACGTGTGGATGCTTCCGTGTCTCAGTGGCTACTAACTGTATTCGAAGGATTATTGAAGTTTATAAGCAAAAGACGATCTGGAAACACAGACCTGAAGGTTATGTCCAAAGAGTATATGATAATAAGTTTAATTGCACAGTATAGCCCTAAACACACACAGTATACCCCTTAACACACACTCAGTATACCCCTCAACACACACACAGTATACCCCTCAACACACACACAGTATACCCCTCAACACACACACAGTATACCCCTCAACACACACACAGTATACCCCTCAACACACACACACAGTATACCCCTCAACACACACACACAGTATACCCCTCAACACACACACACAGTATACCCCTCAACACACACACAGTATACCCCTCAACACACACAGTACACCCCTCAACACACACACAGTATAACCCTCAACACACACACAGTATAACCCTCAACACACACACAGTATACCCCTCAACACACACACAGTATACCCCTCAACACACACAGTATAACCCTCAACACACACACAGTATACCCCTCAACACACACACACAGTATACCCCTCAACACACACACAGTATACCCTTCAACACACACAGTATACCCCTCAACACACACACAGTATACCCCTCAACACACACACACAGTATACCCCTCAACACACACACACAGTATACCCCTCAACACACACACAGTATACCCCTCAACACACACACAGTATAACCCTCAACACACACACAGTATACCCCTCAACACACACACACAGTATACCCCTCAACACACACACACAGTATACCCCTCAACACACACACAGTATACCCCTCAACACACACACAGTATACCCCTCAACACACACACAGTATACCCCTCAACACACACAGTATACCCCTCAACACACACACACTATACCCCTCAACACACACACACTATACCCCTCAACACACACACACTATACCCCTCAACACACACCCCTTGTACCATGGGTCAATTATAGTCAATAGATGTTACTGTCATCACTATTTCATCCTTCAGTAAGAAATAAACAAACACTAGCCATCAGTAAGGGTTAATCCTCTCGACCCAAACAACAATTACTTAAGCTACCAACATGACAATCATCCCTAGTTATAACCTCTTATGGTACACATTCATATTAAGCTACTGTATTCGATTTGCCAAGAGTCACTGGAAAAACTTATCATATCGACTACTCATTTCTCTCAGACGAAAGACGAACTTTGTGGTCTGGGTAAAGAAAATCTTGGTAGTTCGACTCTAGACGAGTATGTTATTCCTTTATCTTCTCTTCTCTCTTTCTTCCTCTATTTAATTTGTTTATCTCTTACGCACTGACTCCTTGCTCTCTTTCTCTCTCTTTCTCTTGTTGCTCCTGTCTCCGTGCTTCCAGTAGTGGTGTGCCACGATTCAATTTAATTCCCATTATCCGGCCATTCGGACCCTACCCCTATCATTATACTTCACTCGCGTCTATTTTGTCATCCTAGTTACACCTCATCATGAGAATTGATGCGCCATAACTGGATTTATGATGCGTTCGTTGCCATCCACGTCTTCCTTAGGAGAACGGATTCCCGGATCTAAACAAAGCAAATACTCTTCCCTCTTGCGTTCGCGGGTCATTACGTAAATCATAAATTTCACATTCATGTCTTCATCATATTTCATGTTTGCATTACGACGATTTGTTTTCTTTTCTTTTTTTGTGTGTGTTTTATTATGGATTTCACTGCACGTCACATTGTCTCTGTTCTTGGTGACGTGTGTTGCTTTGTCTCTCCCTGTGTTATCGTAATTTGATTCTGGAAGTCTTTGCTTTATAGATGATTCAACGTATTTAGGTATTCAGGGGGTGATGATACCAACAGCGCCTCTGTCTGTCTGTCTGTCTGTCTTAACTTACATTCTGTCTGTCGCGCTTGGTCAGCTTAGGTGCGGTGAGGCGAGGTTATTTCTACACGACAAATTATAAGAACGTAAGAATGAAGGTAACTACAGGAAGCCTATTGGCCCACACTAAGCAGCCCTGTTTAAACACAACCATTGTTACTCTTATTCCTGTCCCACCTACAGTCGAGGCTTCCCAGCGAGTGGAATTACTGATGGTGTTTTGGTATAGTTTGTTCCGCTCATTAACAACCGAGTGTTAACGAGGTGATAGTGACCATAATACTGATAAACAAAGATGAGAGAGAGAGAGAGAGAGAGAGAGAGAGAGAGAGAGAGAGAGAGAGAATGGGGGTTGGTAATGGGGAAAGGGGAAGGGGGACGCGAAAAGGAGTGGGAAGAGGAGCAGGTTAGGGGAGAGGAGGGAGACTGGGAGGGAGGGGAGAGGAGGCGTGCTGGGTCGAGGTCTCACTGACGTCATCACAATAACTGGTGGAAACTCCAAGCACTCAATCACTGTTCTTAGTTACCTTCCACACGCACACACCCGCTCCCACACACCCCTGTACTTAGCCCCTCACACACACACACACACACACACACGAACGCACATTACGCTTAAACACATGTACGTATCTATGTATGTATGTATGTATGTATGTATGCATGTATGTATGTATGTAAGTATTAAAAAAATTATTGGCAGGTGTCAGGTGATCGAAGTGGTAGGCCTTGACATCTCTTAAGCACCGTATTTATGACTGTTATCGAGCTGTAAACTTCACACAGTAGGAAGGTGTGTCTGCTTCTGCGTCCGGGAGGCGCATGTGTCGGTAGAAGGTGGTCGAACGTGTGCTTGGCGTAACATCCAAACCGTACTACTATGGAGGTGAGATGAACGTTAGGTTTTTACGGACGCTCGTTCTGACAGTAACTTTAATGTACGCCTGTACTCTTCATTACTTAACTTTAGAGAGTTCATAAGGCAGCGAGAGTACAGTACACCAGGTATGCTACACTTCTGAAGCAGATTTGATTCAGATTTTGTAACAATATCTAGAAAAAATCCACTCATGTTAGAAAAAACCAGACTAGGCCACATGGTATCAAAAGAGTAGCAAAATAACGCAAAATTCCTCGAGGTATGCGAAGGGAAGAACCCAAGCGAAGAAGCCTCCCCGGTCTCACTCCTGCCAGAGACCAGCAAGAAAAGTTCAATAGGTAATCATGATCCATCAGGGACGCGGCCGACCTCACGCTAAACGAGTCCCACTTTTCTTGCCAACTCCATCCCTCCTTCCTGCCACTACCTCCTTCATGAACCTCCCCCCCCCCCCCCCTAAGTACCTCCTTCACCCTCCCTTCCTTCCCTCCAGTACTCCCTTTCCCCCAGTTACCTCCTCACCCCTCCTTCCCTTCCCCCAGTACCTCCTCCACCCCAGTACCTCCTTCACCCCCCTCCCACCACTCCACACACCCCTCCCGGTATCTGCTCTCCACACCGCCAAAACTCCACAGCAGTCTTCAATATCATCCACTCACCACAGTACCACCACAGTCACCTCCACCTACCAAAACATCTACCACAACTCAGGTCATTTTCTCCAGCACCTCACCCCACCCCCCACCTCACCTACAGTAGAAGCTATTAAGAACATTCCCTCACCATCCAATACGTCACCTCCACAAGTTGCTCTCACATACACACACCTGCGTCTTCTGATTCTATTGTCAGCCTCCACTACCTCACTACATCCTGGCTGCCTCTCATCCTCATTCACGTCTCACTTAACCTAACAAGTATAAATATGTATAAAGTCTAATGTATTGACCATAAATATTGATTGGAGAGACAGAAGCATATCCATAGCGTACAATAATGTTACAATCAGAATAACAAAAACAATACCTGAGTGAAACAACGAGTTATACAGGTTGTCTCATAGGTCGAGCACCATAGGAAAAAATATTATTCGCTTTTTTATTGTTTTTTTAATGCGAGAGAATCAAACAATAACGAAGATGACTTAGAAAAATAGCACTAGAGGAAATAATGTTTAAGATATTCATATACGGGGAAGCCAGATGCTGTACACCAATTAGCTGTAAAAGAATTTAATCGACAAGAAAGACAACAGCGGCGACCACCATTTGACGACCGAGGGTGAGGCATAATACGTCACACCTTACGGTAGTTTTATCACTGTTGTTATTTTCACAGTTTAATCTAATTTTTCCTTTTATTTCCCTCAAGCTCAGAGAACAGGTTAGTCCCGGAACACCACCTGATAACTGGAACACCACCATCTGACCCCTGGAACACCTACTGACACCTGGAACACCACCTGACTCTTGGAACACCATCTGACCCCTGGAACACCATCTGACCCCTGGAACACCTATTGGCACCTGAAACACCACCTGACACCTGGAACACCATCTGACCCCTGGAACACATTTTGACCCCTGAAGCACCTACACCACCACCTAAATACTGGAACACCCTCCTGGAACACTTAGTGAGCCCATGGAGATGCTGATCCACGGGTAGAGAGAGAGAGAGAGAGAGAGAGAGAGAGAGAGAGAGAGAGATCCTAACACTCAGGACATATGAACGTGATGGGAGACGGGGAGGCAACTTCTAAATCCGCTCGGAAGGGGGTGAGGATGAGGAGGAGGGTGAGAGGGAGGGGGAGGGTGAGGGGGGGAGTGAGGGGAGGGTGAGGGGAGGGAGTGACTGGGATGGAGGAGGATCAATGTCTAATATAAGGGAGGAGTAACGAGGGGAAGGATCACCCCTCTTTTACCTCGTCGATCTTCCTTCTTTCCCCCGTTTACTTCCTTGTTCTCTTTTCTCTTATCCTTTTCTTCCTACCCTCGTTTATCACGTATCACCCAACATTAACTTCTACCCCCATCATACCTCCCCTTCCCTCCGTCCCATTTCCTTTCTTCCTCACCTTCTTATTTCTCACCCACTCAATCCCTTCTCCTCACCTTACAATATCACCCCCGTCCCCCCCCCCCCCCAACCTCTCACCCTACGCACAAGGGCCCAACATCTGAGGGGAAGTACCCATCCATTGCCCTCACGACCCCTCACGTTATCAGGGGAAGGCTTCATGTGAACCTGTTGATGGGGCGAACACTAATGATGGGAACTTGGCCGCTGTGCCTTGCGTTTCTTCCCTCCCGCCTCCCAACTCCGTGCCTGAGACTCTGGCTTCGTTTTACTATATATAAAGTAACATCATTGGGGTCACTCGATCAACACGGGAAAATATATAGCAGTACAGTAAGCCCTCTCAATAACGGATTTCTTATCAAGGGAACATATATTACAGTAAATTCCTCTCAATAACGGATTTCTTAACAAGGGAGCATATATTACAGTAAATTCCTCTCAATAACGGATTTCTTAACAAGGGAACATACATTATAGTAAATCCTCTCAATAACGGACTTTTCAATTAAGTAATGGATGCAGTAAACCCTCTCAATAACGGGCTACTCAATAAGGGAGTATACATTACAGTAAACCCTCTCAATAGCGGATATTCTCAATAACATAATCCTCCCAATAACGGACAAGGCTTGCAAGAATCAGTCTGGTACTAGGAGGGTTTACAGTACTGTACCTGGCTCTTATTTTTATGAAGAAATGTTACCAGGTGAAATGATTGATAAGACCAGGTAATTCTCAGGTACAGTCGGGGTCAAAAATTCCCTCCTGCTCACATCATCTTTAGATACAATTAATATAAACAAAAACAATAGAAATAAAAACAAACTAAAAATCACAAAAGACAAAAATCCAAGTTTAAAAAAGGACAGAAATTGAAAAGTTTAAAAAAGGACAAGAATCGAAGTTTAAAAAAAATCGATGTTAAAAAATGGAAAAAAATCGAAAATTTCAAAAAATGACAAATCGAGGTTGAAAAAAAAATAATAAAAAATAACAACAAATACATAGCACCAAATTGGGATCATCATTGAGCATAAGTACTAATGGTTCTAAGCTCCAAGTCGTACTGTAATTATCTTAAATAATAACCAAAACAACAGACCTAATAATAGCTATAAAAGTGCTTTAAATCAGGGTCAGGGCTTAATGGGGTGACTCGACTCCGCGTTATTTACACCGTAATTTTGGTCGATGATTTGTATCCACTGTGGAGGCGTATTAGTGCGTGTTTATCGTGGAGGCGAGAGGTCACTGGAGGTCAGGGTAAAGATTGGTTGGAGGTCATGGTAAGAGGTTGATGTGTGGAGGTTATATTAAGGTTGGTTGGAGGTTGCGTTGAGGTTGGTCGGAGATTGCGCTGAGGTTGGTTGGAGGTTACAGTAAGGTTGGTTGGAGGTCACGCTAAAGGTTGGTTAGTGGAGGTCACGGTGAGGCTGGCTGGAGGTATGGTAAAGTTCATTGATGTGAGAGAGAGAGAGAGAGAGAGAGAGAGAGAGAGAGAGAGAGAGAGCCCACCCACCCACTACATCTTAGTGATGCAAAGTGACGTCAAGGCGACAGTTCTCCAACCTTCAATACTAAAAGTTCTCTCACAGGCAAATGTCTCTCACTGTCACGGCCTGAGAGACAAGAGATGTATGTCCTGTCGATAACCCGTCTAAGAGATATCACTGGCAGCTCACCAAACGAAAAATAGCATCATTCTTTTGCCAATATATAATTTTTTTTTTTTTTTTGGGGGGGGGGGGTAACTATTTAATGTTGTATCTTGGCAATGTTTAGCAATACACTTTTTACGTGAAATGATTTAGGTGAGGTGAGGTGAGATAAGCTAACTTAGTCTCAAATTGAGTTAAGTCCCTCTGGTACATAAAATATACTTCAATAATACTTAAAATGGACTTAAAATTTGCGAAGCTAATCATTTATTCAACGATATTAAGCAATGGTGATTTTCTGCGTTCGATTGTTGGGTGAAATTTATATTTTTATGTTTAGGATAAATATGAAGAGTAAAAAATTTAAATAAAATAAAAATAATTAAATAATCCTTACAAGAATAGCGGGAAACTGTTATTGGGGAGAAGGAAGAAAAAGAAGGTGAGATAAAAGTGGAAAACGAAGAAAGAAGAATGAAGAATAAAATAATGAAAAAGAATAATGACGATGATAAAGATAATGAAAAAAGAAAAAGAAAGAAAGAAAGAAAGAAACTGCAGCGGGCCTATTGGCCCATACTGGGCAGTCCCATTTACACCCAACCCCTATTGCTCATATATCCATCCAACCAAAGTTTGAAGCTATCCAGCGTATTCGAGTTAATGATGATATTTGGTAACTTGTTCCACTCGTCCACTATATTTCCAAACCAATATTTACCTATCTCGCGCCTAAATCTAAATTTATCTAGTTTAAAACCATTGTTACGAGTTCACTCCTGGTTGGATAGTTTGAGTACCTTTGTTATATCACCTTTGTTTAGCCCTGACTTCCATTTATACACCTCTATCATATCGCCCCTCGCTCTACGTCTCTCGAGGGAGTGCAAATTAAGATGCTTTAACCTGTCTCTGTACTCAAGGTTCCTAATGCCCGGGATTAGTCTTCTCATTCTCCTCTGAATTCTTTCCAAGGATTCTATATCCATTCTGTAATACGGTGACCAGAACTGAACAGCGTTATCCAAGTGAGGTCTCACAAGCGAAAGATATACAGTAGTTTTAGGATGACCTCGCTAGTCTTGTAACTAACACTCCTTTGTATGAACCCAAAGAAAGAAAGAAAGAAGATAATTGTTCTCTGTATAGCCCGGCCAGTGATCCGTCATCGTTAACTTCTCACTTAAAAACTCACCACCCATATAAAACAGCGGGTTGTGGCGGCTGACATATGCCTCTACACGGATACACGCAAAACCGGGGCTGTCTTACTGTGTGTGTGTGTGTGTGTGTGTCCTCTCTCTCTCTCTCTCTCTCTCTCTCAGTTCATATTTACTCTTTTCTTTGGCTTCCTTATTCCTTCCATCATCTCCATATATCACCTTCTCCCTCCTCCCGTCTCCCTTCCTCCTCCTCCCCCACACATTATTTCTACCTCTTACCTGCTCTTCCCACACTACCACCCCTTTCTTTTCCTCTCCCTATTCCTCTTTATTACCCCCTTCTCTGATTCCCCAATTCAGAAACGGTCTCATCTCACCTCCTTTATTCCATACTTCCCTCCCATAACCCTTTCCCTTTCCTTTCCATACCCTGATTATTATCTTCACCCTTTCCCCTCATCCTTCCTACCCTTTCTTTCCCTTTATCCACCTCTCATACTTCCTCTCTACTCTTCCCTTTCATCCCTCTCCTCATTCACTTGGCCTTCTATCCCAACCCCTTTCCTTCCCCTCTCCTCTCCCTCTTCTTCTACCCCGCATACCATCTCTTTTCTTCTCCCCTCATCTTACCTAACCACTTCCCTTCCTATCTCCTCATTTTCCCTCTCCATTTACTCCCCCTTCCCCCCTCATTCTCCCTCTTTATTCCCCACTCATCCTCCCTCTACAATTCCCCTCCTTTCCCCCTCATCCTCCCTCTCCACTTCCCCTTTTTTCTCCCATCCTCACTCTCCACTTCCCCCTCATCCTCCCTCTCCACTTCCCCCCTGCCCACTCATCTTCCCTCTCCACTTCCCCTCACACGCGAGGGTTCGTGCAGGTCTCTGACAAGGGAACCTCTAGGTGAAGTTTGTTGTGCTTGTTGTCTGTTACTTACCACGTATCAGGGAGGCATCAAGAGGTGATGAATACAGGAGAGAGAGAGAGAGAGAGAGAGAGAGAGAGAGAGAGAGAGAGAGAGAGAGAGAGAGAGAGGTGAGAAGATAATCAATAAGAAAAAGAATAATGATAGAAAGATGATGCAAAACAAATAAAATAATATGCCCCAACACCGACGGCAGCACATCTTTTACACATCCTCCTCTTCATCATGTACAGTACAGAGTAACTACTACATTGAATCAGGACTCCTTAAGTTATTCTGGCAGTTTATCCTAAATTTGCTAGTCTAAACTGATTTGTCTTCAATGTATATGACACTAATATATATGACACCAATGTATATAAAAGTAAAGTATACGACGACTTATTTTATATTATCCTCTTATGTATGAACCTCTGTCCTGTGTGGCAGTGAACAGAGATAGCCCTCTCGGTGTCAAGACCTAACTGAACTACTCGAATTAGGCAACCTCCTCCACCTCCCCTACTACTACAACTACTTCTACTACTACTACTACGTGGCCTCCAGCCTCCCCCAATAGCCACACCTTCGCCACCATTTATTTACCTTAATATTAAATATCCTAATACATAAGAAGCTATCCTATCTGTGTTAAATTAGTTGAGCCGCAGATCTATGCGGCATTCAGTGACTGTTGCCTCATAGTCAATATCTGCAGCAGTTGTTGGAGTAGGAGCAGAAGCTCTCGTTCCCCTGAGGCAAAGCAAAGCCGACCGAAGGAGAGAGAAAGACAGTCGACATCTCATCCAGGCTGTAACATAACTTCTGGGCTGCTGCTTCTGTTCGGAGATCAACTCCGCGAGTCTGGCGTAGAAACATCTTGCACTTGGGCCCATCCCACCAGAGGTTGTGAACACCAGAGGAGTGAAGCTGCCTTGATCAACGTTTTGAATTCTCTCCCCATATGCCCTTCTCTTGTCGTTCTCGTTCCTCCTATGTGCAGCATCGAGAGCTAGGTTACGGTGACATGCGGCCATGGGATCAAAAATCCTGATGTCGAAGAAAGCTCGCTGTCCCCGGGTCTAGAATCCTCGAGCACTGACGTCCACGCGGGCTTCGTTAGATGTGTTTGAAGTCCTGTGTTGGAAGATCTCGCCATCCAATGGAAGGAGGGTCGGTTCTACCATGACGTCCCGGCAGATTTCCTTCAACATATTTGCTGTGAGATCCCTTACCTCGTCATGCCTCATGCATATGAAGCCCCCCTTCTTGCAGACCGTGGCGTGATCGCCATCATAGGAAGAGCCACACACGCATTGGGAGGGCAAACCTTCTACTGGCCAACCGTACCTTAGAGCAATGGCATCTACTACTACTATACAAATATAATAAGGGAAGAGGAACAAAAGAAGGATAAAAATGGGAAGAACAAGAGGATATGCTAAATATGAATAGAAAGATAATAGAACAAAAACAGAAGTAGATCAGAAATTTTGAATAAATGACAAAATGAGTAAAGTAAGAAGAATAAGAAATGAAACAAGAAAAATAAATCATAGAAGATAAAGATAAGCAAAAGAAAAAAGGTAAAAAGATGAAGAGTAGAAAGAAATAAAGTTGTAATGAGCATAAGAGGAGCATAAAGCAAAAATTGAATCCTAAACCCTATCTAAACCCAAATTTCGAACCCACTCACAGCTGAACCATGAATCCCGAACCCCGAACCTGAATCCCCGGCAGTCTGAAGCCCAAAACCTATACTCACAAATACCGAACCCCAAACCCAAAACCGAACTCCCCAAAGCCCAGAGGCGTGGTGAGAGGTTCTGGTGTCGTTCCTGTAACACCTGGTGAACTTGGGGCCACACAACGAGGGTCCTTCACTGAGGGAGGTGAGAAAAAACTGCTACGATGGATGGCTGCTACTGTGTGAGAGAGAGAGAGAGAGAGAGAGAGAGAGAGGAGTAGATTGATGGAAGAGGAGGGGTGGAAAAAAATGTACTCGATGGATGGCAACTCCTCTGACACGGTGGGAGAGGGGAGATGGAAACCAGGGGAAAGATGTGAGAAAAAAAGAGTGGAGAGAGAGAGAGAGAGAGAGGCGGGGGATCACAACAAACACATATACAGGCACTCATACCTCTCCCTCTCTCTCTCTCTCTCTCTCTCGTTTATATCTTATGGTGGCCACGCGAGCACCAGAATAAAACCCTAAATTATTCCACGTCTAATTCCAGTTCACTTTCCAGCTATCTCTCTCTCATTAAAGTCTTACCATTTCTATAGTTCTGGTCGTGTCTTTTTGTGTTGGCAACTGTGCAAGTAACACCGACGTTGTGTGATAGTGAAGGTGGAGTTAGATAATGAGATAAGATTGTGCTAAGTAAGAGAAAGTATTCACCAGGGTACAGTCCCCTTCACTAGTGCGTTTACAGGGGCTCGTCAGGTTTTGTGCAGTGTGGCAGCGTTGTGTTTGTTTACATTCGACAGAAGGAAACTCACAATAGTAAACAGACTATGGAATCAAAGGAAAACAATATTTTAATCAAATATCTCAATGTAATGATTTGTGGAATGTTTATATGACGAGCCCCTGTAAACGCACAAGTGAAGGGGACTATACGTAAGTAGGTAATTAGATAGAGTTAGTAGATTTATTGTATTTTAATTAATATTTGATTTGTGTGTATAGACGAAAAATTATATACTTCTGGCGCACCGATTTTAACTCCTGACTCACGACGCACCGATTTTGACTCATGGCGCATCAATTTATGACATTATACCCCGATTTTGACTTAACACCCGATTTTAACCATTATTTTCTCGTCACCTTCATTTCTTTTTTTTACTTCCTCTCTCTTTTACAGTTATAGACCCTACAACTGGTGAGCATAGATAACCGGGTGGCCACAGTAGCAAGAGAAACTCGTGTGTGTGTGTGTGTGTGTGTGTGTACTAGAATTATGCATATATACTTCCGTCTGTTTGTGTTTTAATGTTGAATATTCTCTCACCAGTTCTCAACACGCATCGCTTATTAAAATCTACACTCACGATTCATTCTTCATCTGCGCGTTTAACTTACGAATAACAACTGGGCCTTAAGCAATGCGAATATGCGGACGATGGGAGGAATGAGAGAGGGAGGAATGAGAGAAGAAGGAGGAATGAGAGAAGAAGGAGGAATGAAAGAAAGAAGGAGGAATGATAGAAAGAAGGAGGAATGAAAGAGAGGGAGGATGATTGAAAAAAGGATGAATGATAGAAAGAGGGAGGAATGATAGAAAAAAGGATGAATGAAAGAAAGAGGGAGAAATGATAGAAAGGAGGAGGAATGATTGAAAGAAGGAGGAATGATTGAAAGAAGGAGGAATGATAGAGAAGGAGGAATGTTAGAAAGAAGGAATGAGAAAGAGGGAGGAATGAAAGGAGGAGGAATGATAGAAAGAAGGAGGAATAAGAAAGAGGGAGGAATGATAGAAAAAAGGAGGAATGAGAGAGAGGAAGCAATGAGAAAAAGAGGAAGGAAAGATGGAGGAATAAGAAAAGGAGAGAGAAATGAGAGAGAGGGAGGAAAGAAAGAGCAAAGAAGGGGTAGAAGGGAGGAAATGGGGAGGAAAGAAGGAAGTAAAGGTTGAGGTGTGAAAAGGTACAGAATGAGGAAGGATTTTAGAACACAGACAGACAGACAGACAGACAGACAAACAGTAGTACTTGTAAGTTCAGCTGAGCAAAATACGTACTGTGAATGGAATAGGACGAGGAGGAGGAGGAGGAGGAGGAGGAAGAAGAGAAGGAGGAAGAAGAGAAGGAGGAGCTGGAAGAAGAGAAGGAGGAGCTGGAAGAAGAGAAGGAGGAGCTGGAGGAAGAGGAGGAGGAGGAAGAGAAGGAGGAGGAGGGAAAGAAGAACAAGAACAAAAGGTGGAGAGTCTAGTAAGAAGGTAAACAAAATAACAGAGACAGAAGAGAGAGAGACAGACAGAAAAGGATAATCAGGAGAGGTAAAGAGGAGAGAAAGAGAAGGATTCAATTACAGCACACAGTTATATTATAAAATCTAATTCTCTTTATAACATCACACTACAGCGTTTAAAACAAGAGTACATTATTATAATTTTTTTTAGAATTTTTTCCCAATTACAAAAATGAAGTAATTAAGTGGAATATATTTAAAAAGAAAGTATTTATTTCTTGCTGTGATTAATCTTATATTTTATTCATCCTGTAATATATTTCATTACTTCCTATAGACGGATATAGAGAAAGTGACCAAGTACTACCACACCAGACTGGTAATGGCCCGAGAGTAAGTACCCTTAAGAGGAGGGAAGTAATTAATTATTTTTTATATATATAATTAACACGGTTCCCTGGTCGACCATTCACTAGTGGGATAAAATGCTCCTCACAGGCCTACACGAGTCCCCCCTCCCCAACCCCCTCCCCCCTTCTCTAGTCTTTTGAACAGCCTCTCTCCACCCACACTCCCTCACCCACACCCCCCCCCACACTCCCTCCCCCACACTCCCTCACCCCCCACACTCCCTCACCCCACACACTCCCTCAACCACACTTCCCCCTTCATTCTCCCCCCTTCCATTTTTCTTCCTATTCACTTTCACTATTCCTTTCTTTCTGCCAGAATTTCTCTTGTGTTTCCATTTCTGTCTGTCGGTTTCCAGTTTTTTTTCCTTATCTCTTTCCACACACACACACACACACACACACACACACACACACACACACACACACACAGTATTTAATAAAGGAATTTCTCCTTATTCAAATTATTTACATTCATAGACTATCAATAAATAGGTCACGTGTATATTTAGTTGTAGTCCATTTCAATCTTATTTCTCCCCCTTTCTATTACACACGTTCGGGTCTTTATTAACATTTCACTCAGATGATGCTGCGATTATGACAAAACATAGTCTACCATATAAGCCGCACCACACAAGAAGATCGAACCCGGGTCCTCTAGTAACTATACGGGGAAGTGAACCCAACTCAACAACACATCGCATGCGTCATCCATCAACTTATTCAATTATGTTCATTTTAACTTTGTGATTTATAATATTATTCATTGTATTTGTATCAACCTCATTCAGTGCCACTCGAAGTGATTTATTTTGTCGATTGGCCTCGTTAATTTCTACTGGGTGCGTGTCTGTGCCTACGTGTATTTGTGTGTTCGTGTATGTGTCCGTGTAATTTGTGTGTGTATGTATGTATGTGTGTGTGTGTGTGTGTCGCATTGTAAGTGTATCTGGTCTACTTAAATGTCAATCTGATTATTACAGTACAAGTTCTTTATTTCATTCTGAATATTGTCACTACAACTGTGTATTGAAACTGGGTTTGAAATTGATTTATATGCAAAATGTAAAAGTCTTATAGTTAGGTCTTATAGTTAGGTCTAAGTTAGGTCTAAGTTAGGTCTTAGTTAGGTCATATAGTTAGGTCATAGTCAGGTTTTATAGTTTCGTCTTAGTTAGGTCTTAGGTCTTAGTCAAGTCTTGTAGTAAAGTCTTATTCAGGTCTTATACTGTAGTTCGATCATATATTTGTTAACACACACACACACACACACACACAGAGCTTATTTTTTTTAACTATTTTCAATATTCATTATCTAATTTCACTTTGTTATTCCCTTTAGTCTGATTTTTTTTTGGGTCATAATTTGTCGATTTTTTTTTCTTCTTCAACTACGACAGTTTCCCCACAATTCTTCGTCCTCTTTCTCTTCCTTTCATTCATCATCCGTAAATCACTGTCCTTCCCTCCCCCTGACGTCATTCTCTCACTTTTCTCTCTCGGTTTATCAATCACTTCCCGCCTCCCTCCATTCATCAACTTTTTTTCTTCCATTTTTTTGTTTCCTTTTTATTCTTCGTCTGTCTATCGGTCGTCGTCGCTTGGTCGGGGTTTCAATAACTTAAATCTATCTTGGGTATTGAATGGTTGAGGGGATTTTTACTGTAGAGAGAGAGAGAGAGAGAGTCGGCAGAACTATGAGGACCTGTATTCACTACCCTTGTCGCTATCATCACCTGCAGTCACTATCACCATCACCATTAATACACTCTAAAACCAACATCACCATTACTACTATTATCACCATCACCAACCCTTTACTCCCTCTTCCATGACCCCTTTTCCCCCTTCCTCGCCTCCTCCTACTCTCCCTCTCGCACCAACTGTTGAGCGACCAAGACCCAGCAAGTTCTGGCCGGCGTGTGTACATTCACTCTAACTTCTTGGGATTGAATTACGTTACTTGGGGTTAGTTACTGGCCCAGGGGGGATCAGACCCTCCAAGACGCCGTTAGCCAGTGACTCAGGGCGTTTATTATCGAGCCTGATCGACGCCGCCCTCCCGCGCCAGCTGCCACTATCGCCTTTCATTTTACACAACTTTTACAGGATTTGTCTCTCTGTTGTTTATCGTCTGGGATTCATCGTTTTTGTCCCTCCATTTTCATATATATTTCTAGAATGTTTAAGATAGTGGCCTTCCTTCCCTCCCTCCTTCTACCGTCGTGGTTCACCTGCACAAAGTTGAGACGAGCTGTAGCTGTAGATGTTGGTGGAGTCAGCACATGTTAGCCTTTAACGTTAATGTCGTCGAATAGTTTATACTTCAGCAATATTTTAACCCATTAAAAATTTTATTCGAGATGTAACATTATTAGTGTAGGCGGCCCCTTGAGGACAGAGTGGATACATCACACAGTATATGAAGTTTCGGTACACAGGGAGGTACTGTAGTGTGGTCGGCACTGCACTCGACAGACTTTACTTCCAAAACTGAAAATTAGGTAACCATTTACATCTGGATGGACTGGGAGTACCACGATATCGAACTAGCGACCCTGTGAATAGGAAAAGAAAACTGTATCCATTCAGCCGACAACGGTAATATAAAATGACAAATGTGAGTCACTTAACCATATACCATCTTTCGACGTTGAGGACTTCCTGTCTCTCCCCCCCTCCCCCCACCTCTCTACCCATCACTACACGGTTTCCATCCTCGTCAACCTCCCCAAGTCCCCCACCCCCCCCTTAATACGATCTTTCCTTCTCAATCTAGGCAGGCTTTCCTTTCCTCCGTGCAACTCTCCTCCCCAGCCATCACCCCTCCCCAGCCATCACCCCTCCCCTTCCCCCAACTACCACACGCGCCACCCACCTCACTCTACACACCATCAACCTTCTTGTCAAAGTTCTCTTCACTCTAACTTCCACCCTCGTGACCTATCCAGTTCCTCTTCTATCCTGCCGCCTCACTCCTGCTATCCCTCTCGACTGCTACTGGTCCATCAGAGTTAATGTATCTGTTCTATAGAAGGAGGCTGATGTCATAAAGCTCCTCTACACTATCTCCTTCAACTTCTTTCTGATCTCACACCACCTCCTCCACACCTGCTTGTCCTCTTTTTTCTTACCTACAAATTAGACCTCCCACCTGTACATCCACCAACCCTACAGTACTTTTGTCTTGTCCAAACACATCCATTACAACTCCTTTCATCACTCATCAATCCATTCATCCATCCATCCCTTCCGCCATCACTGTCAGGTCATCCACAAACAATATCTTCAATGGTACTTTCTGCTCCCTTGATCTACTCACCCAGTACCCACCAGCTCCATAAACACAAGAGACAACACAGGGGTCAGATCGCTGCCTTACCTCACCTTCAGGTTTACTTTAAGTTTGACAGAGACTCCTTCCTCCTCCTCCTCCTCCTCCTCCAGTAACTCTGGCTATATGCTGTGTCATACATTCCTTCCACCGTTTTAACTTAACCCTTCAGGCATAATTAACAATCTTACCATTGCCAAAAAAAAGTGTCTTGTCACCGTCAATTATCCATACAGTTGTTTCTCTCCTCTCCTCGTGAACGTGTCATCTGAACTTCCTCTAAACCACTTTATAACCCGTGCCGTTGTTGTCTCCCTATTCCACCCTCTTGTTCTCCCGTCAGTCATTCTCTCAACGTCCTCAGCACCTGACTTAACACCATGATCCCCGATATCTCTTTGGCTCTTGTCCATCGCGTCCTCGTCTTTCCATATTGGCACTATCAACCCTATCCTCCACTCCTCTGGCACTGTTCCCACCTCAGCACATTCATCTAATAGTCTTGTAGTCCACTTAACACTCCTCTTATTAGCAGTCAGTTTCAGGTATATCATTATGGGCCGTATTCTCGTTTATTTTCAGATCTTCTTAAACTAGTAAGTCCTTTTATTGATTGCAAATATCAATGTGTATTCTTCTTGACAATTCTTTCGGGTCCCACAGTAAAGACCAGTGTTTCCAGTAATATTTCTTCAGGTGCCTCAACTTTCCCGAAAGAAACACGAAAAATTATGAATGTAAACGAAAATAAAATGTCCATAATTTGTTAATAAATTCATAAAATACGCATTAATAATATTTGTGTGAAAGATTATATAACCTTTGGTCACGAGACATAAATGCATGTTTAAAAGTTTCCACATAGCCCGAAAAAATCATTTCCTCTTGACTACTGTCGTTATACTATACTGAGTCAGCGTACATCAGTTTACAAGTTATTTAAATATGAATTTCTTTATACAGCAAATAAAAAGTTGTACACAATTTGTTATCATTAACTTCATACCTTATTAACTTATTTTCATTCTGGTGAAAATTGTTTGTCTGAAAAGTTTGGAGAAAAAATACAATATTGTTTGTAACAGTCTTGGTGCTGTTACTGATCACAACATAGAGGTTTACAAAGGAAAATGCCTTCTTATATATATATATATATATATATATATATATATATATATATATATATATATATATATATATACCACGTCTTAATCTCTCATTGTTTTCAGGTCTTATATGTTTGCACGCATGATTGGTGTCCCTGAGTGATATTTCAGACCCCTGGAACTGATTTCTATTTTTAATTTGCCAACTTTATATTTTACCAACAGACGATATAAACGTGCGTCTCCCCCACGAGGCGTAACTATCGATTTTCATTTACCGTTTCACTTTTTACAGGATTGAAGACGACGCGTGAACTGTGTCTAAAAG
This sequence comes from Homarus gammarus, assembly GCA_958450375.1. Lineage (NCBI taxonomy): Eukaryota > Metazoa > Arthropoda > Malacostraca > Decapoda > Nephropidae > Homarus > Homarus gammarus. Next base: position 1,369,257 of record CAUDMG010002191.1, on the reverse strand, counting down.
AATGATTGTACGCTTCTCAGGTGATGTATGACCTCACCACGTGATAGTGAATGTGTTTTGTTTTGCCACCACCGCTGACGACGTGATCATAACATTTATAATTTCGATATGGTGTACGACAAATCTGTACACACACGCAATACACACAAGAAAATATATACAAATTCACACAAAAATGGGCAGAAAGTCTCCTGCATTACGAAGACTGAATATTAATACCTGCAATAAAAGCTTACCCAAGGCGCTCTTGCATGAAGCGCGAAATTCACGACTATGTAACCTGTGTTATTGTGTTAACTCAGGGTCATGCATCAGCGCTGCCTCCAGGGGCCCATGGCAACCCAGGTAGTAATTTCCTCTTATTTTTATTCTCTTTTCGTTTTTCTTTCTTACTTCTCTCTTCTTAGTCTAGATTTTTACTTGATTTTTGTTCTCTGTTTTAGCTCCCCATTCTCATTTTCTATTGCTTATTCCTATTCTCTTATTAAGTTAATCATGTTTATCATCACCATCGTTATTCGTTTTTCTACCTCATATACTCTTACCTTTTTATCCTTTTCCTATTCCTTGCCTTTATTCTTTATCGTGTTCTTAATGTCCCCGAGTAAGGTGAGGGGTGAGGCGGTAGGGGATGGTCAGGGTGAGGGGGTCAGGGTGAGGGGGTAAGGGAGGTGAGGCGGTGAGGTATAATGCGTCACTCACTGTTATGAAAGAGGGAAGTAGTAGAAGAAAAGGAGAAGTGGTGGAAGGGGAAGAGTGAATCAACTTCTATACTTTGAGAGATTTACAAAACCATTTATTTTACTACGTCATCAAAATAACTATCGTTTCATGACTTGGTTAATATCTGTCGTGAGTCATTTATTTATTTTTATTGTATTTCCGTGTATTAGAGTTGAGTTAGCCGGATTTCTTTCATTTTTTTTTTCCCAGGTCGACTGTTACTGAGGGGGGAAAATACGGGTCAAGTTCACTGTTGTCTAGTTGTTATTGATACATTGTCTTGTCCCGTAAATAGAAAAAAATATATATATTATTTTTTGTTCGGTGAAGCTAAAGTTGGCGGAGTAATAATGTTTCTTTTTACTGATATGATTACTGTCCCACGTTAACACACACACACACACACACACGAATAATAACATACTATTCATACACCGCTGAACTACCTGTTATATTACTGTTTACATCTTAAGAATTTATTTAGGCATTAATTCTCACACTTGATTTTAAAGTCGATAAATATTAGACTCGACAAAATCAGACTAAAACGCACTAGTTTTTCGGCTTTACAAATATATATAATCACAGTAGACAAAATAATATTATTACACAGAAGCATTAAAATTTTCTAATATATATTGGATAAAAATATATATACTGTATAAATGTATATAAATATTAGATTATATTTCTTAGTTATGATTGGTCAAGAGTTCTTACTGACTTAGTGTATATTATAATCTTGTTGTTAATGGCTGTTGACTTGATCAGAAGTACATTAACAGAGAAAGACATATATTAACACAAACAAACAAACACACAAACAAACACACACAAACAAACACACGAACAAACACACGAACAAACAAACACACGAACAAACAAACACACGAACAAACAAACACACGAACAAACAAACACTGACACTGCTACTTCAGAAAACATGAATATCAAGGTAACACAAATTCGGTTCAAGGTAACACAACTGCGGCTTAAGGTAACACAACTGCGGCTCAAGGTAAGACCAGGATATCAAGGTAATTCAACTGCGGCTCAAGGTAAGACCAGAGTTTACCTGCGGCTCAAGGCAAGACCAAACTTGACCTGCGGCTCAAGGCAAGACCAAACTTGACCTGCGGCTCAAGGAAAGACCAGAGTTAAGAGTGAATAAGACTTAAGAGGTTAACACAATATACAAAGTTCATTTTAACTCTTACGTAATTTGTTAAGGTAAAGTAGGCGACGTTAACTTAGTTGGTTAGAGTGTGGGAAGAGTCAAGTTACTGGGGTCATTATGGTTCAAATTTCATCTCCAGGGACCAGTTGACTGAACAGTATATTTAGTTTTTGTTTTTGTCTTGGCCATCTTGTATACCTTTGGCCATCTTGTATACCTTTGGCCATCTTGTATACCGGTGGCCATCTTGTATACCATAAACCTGTGACCTAAACCTGACCAACTGTCTAAGTAACGGAGGTCAACTGTCTAAGTAACGGAGGTCAACTGTCTAAGTAACGGAGGTCAACTGTTTTAAGTAACGGAGGTCACCTGTCTTAAGTAACAGAGGTCAACTGTCTAAGTAACGGAGGTCAACTGTCTTAAGTAACACAGGAACAACAAGTAACAACAACAATAAACTCAAGTAACACAGGAACAACAACAACCTCAAGTAACACAGGAACAACAACAAACATAAATAACAAAGGAACAACAACAACATCAAGTAACACAATAAGTAACAAGTAACAAAACAACAACAAACATAAGTAACAGAGGAACAACAACATCAAGTAACACAGGAACAACAACAACATCAAGCAACACAGGAACAACAACAAATAACACAGGAACAACAGCAACCTCAAGTAACACAATAACAACAAGTAACAAAACAACAACAAACATAAGTAACAGAAGAACAACAACATCAAGTAACACAGGAGCAACAACAAATAACACAGGAACAACAAGTATCAACAACAACCTCAAGTAACACAGGAACAACAAATAACATAGGAACAATAAGTAACAATTACAAAAACAACATGTAATGATTGTTTATCAGACCAAAGCATACAGCCCAGAGAAGAACAACACATACACCAGTAAGAAGGTGCCCAGGTGGTAACCCACATAGGTTGGCACACCCTCCCGTGACAGTAACACCTGACCCAAGAGAGGTCAGTCACATTGACCCAGAGTTCTCACTGCCAAGCGATTAGCTTAACCCTGCGACATGACCGTGTGACTCAAGAAGCAACCCCTCCAGCCAGTACACCTGTCTAGACACACCCAGTGTTTGGGAGAGGTCACCTGCCGGCTGGTGACCGCCAATATATAGGCCCTGCAGCTCCCTCCTCGGGAGCTTTCACATCCAGGGTCAGTTAACATTCGGAGCATCATGGTAACAGGGAGGAGGCCGACAGCTCCTCCCCAGAGAGAGACTTCCCTCCCCAGGACCGCGTCTCCAACTAGCAGAGTCTCCCAAAGGAGACATAGTCCAGCAGCACCCGCTGGGCCTCCCTCAGGTCACACGTGAGTCATTGTCAGAGCGATCCATAGGGTGAGTTACTTACGGTGGGAAGTGTATCCATTTCATGTTTATGTCCGGTGAGTCAGTGTCTAGTAACGTAAATATAATGTTCTAGTAACGTAACTATTATGTGCTATTAATGTGTCTGTGTCATTGAGTTAATTAATAAATAGTTGTATTGAAAGCGGTGTTTAGAAAGATCCCCTCCTACGAGTATAATATACAGCTACATAACTAACCGGCCACGATACCAAACTTCCTCACTTTACATTCCTTCAACTAAATATTCTACCTATATGTATATCTTCTATACGAGTTTTACCTATTATAAACAAGTAACAACAAGTACCTCAAGTAACACAGGAACAACAACAAGTAACAACAACAACCTCAAGCAATACAGGAACAACAAGTACCTCAAGTAACACAGGAACAACAACAAGTAACAACAACAACCTCAAGCAATACAGGAACAACAAGTACCTCAAGTAACACAGGAACAACAACAAGTAACAACAACAACCTCAAGCAATACAGGAACAACAAGTACCTCAAGTAACACAGGAACAACAACAAGTAACAACAACCTCAAGTAACACAGGAACAACAAATAACACAGGAACAACAACAACCACCTCAGGTAGTACAGGAACAACAATATCAAGTAACACAGGAACAACAAGTAGTACAGGAACAGCAACATCAAGTAACACAGGAAAAACAAGTAACAACCTCTTCACCTCTGACTCAGGCTAGGTCGCCCCAGTAACTCAGCCAATGTTGAACTTAACAATTCGTTTTCTTGATATTTGTCCAAAAGTTTTCAATGACTGTCGAGAAACTCCGGAACGTTAAACAACACTATTTTATCTCTTGTTTAGTTGACGTGATGAGAGAGAGTGAGAGAGATACAACAGTTCACATTGATTTTTTCCCATTAATGATGTGTCAATGACGTGGTAAAAATAAATTACATATACGAGTTTTATACCAACACACACACACACACACACACACACACACACACTCTTCATTCTTGTCAACAAATAAGATATAAATATCATCTTATAATCACATTGTCCTTATTACATTATTAACTACTGTACTACTCCACAAACTACCGTCATTGTGTCGTAGTTTATGAGACATCCTTAAGGTCTAATACATCTTATACATGAACACTTCACGTTAGAAAAGGTTAATTATATCTTCTCCTTACGTTTATTAACCTCTCGTCTCAGTGGACCTTCATCTGAGACAAGGGTTAAAAAAAATGTGTAACAAAAATCTGATAATGTCGGTAACAAACTAACCAAGACATCGTAATGGTCTAAGTCAAGTCGCTATTTTTATTACCTTAACTAATTCTTGTTATTTTTACACCAAGGAAGGAAAAATATATATAAAGTTTACTCTTGTTAAGGTTTGTTTAGAGATAAAAAAACAAAAATTACCACCAGCTGCATATCAAACACCGCCAAGAGTTGCATAAACACATACATTATATATTTTTTTTTTATTCTGTTAAGTTAATCCACCTCGTGATATAACTTAAACACAAAGTATCAAGTAAAAATTACGTAAACTAACACACACACACACACACACACCACACACAGACACACACACACACACACCTCTGGCAGTGGACGTTAAAACAGTCACAGTAAATAGAAAATAAAAGTACACTGTAATAAGAAGAACCTCCTCCACAATCACTAAGACACACAAGATCAAAACAAGCCGTTCGTATAACACCCCGAGGCTGCATATCCTTGACCAATCCAGATCCGCATTAAATATACATCATAGACGAACGCGGGGGGGGGCCATGATGAGACACACACAGCCTGGCCCGTGTTTGCCCAGTGAGCGGCGCTCTTCATCTGCCTGGCGGATGTTTGCCTCCACCCTTCCTCTACCTCTTCCCTCACAACTTGTGGAGCAAAAGAGAGAGAGAGAGAGAGAGAGAGAGAGAGAGAGAGAGAGAGAGAGAGAGAGAGAGAGGCTTGAGTTTAAGATACAAGATAAGTGTGATACAATGCATGTGTTATCAACTAGTAATAGAGACGGTGGTATTAGATAGAAAAAAAAAGCACTTCAAGTTCCGCAACATTCTGATAACAGTAGTGGAAACAATAACAATAATCTAATAAAAATACAATAAAACATATGATATATCCAAAATAACAGCATCCCAGAGATAACAGCATCCCAGAGATAACAGCAGCATCCCAGAGATAACAGCAGCATCCCAGAGATAACAGCATCCCAGAGATAACAGCATCCCAGAGATAACAGCATCTCAGAGATAACAGCATCTCAGAGATAACAGCATCCCAGAGATAACAGCATCCCAGAGATAACAGCATCCCAGAAATAACAGCATTACAGAAACGAAAAAAAAAGTGAAAGTGGGTCCCACAGGCATGACCGTCTGTTAGGGGCAGTGTGGATACAGCACACTGTATACTAAGCCTTCGGTACACAAGGAGGCAGCATGGCCGGTACTGATCTCACTGCCCCCAAGTTATAAAGCTGGGTGAACTGGAAGTGCCTGGAGATCAAACCACCGATCCATGGAACAGGATGCGAGCGCTGTATCCACTCGACCACCACATTCCCATTCCAGAAAAAAACATCCTAAAAATAACACCAACGTAACATAACAACAATAACAAGAAAATTAACTGCAATAACATTATCAATAAAGACAATAAAGTTAGCAGAGTTCCCACAATATATCAGATAGAAAATTTCCTGACCCATTTCTCATTTTCTCCAGCACTTAACCTGATCTATAGGGCCTCCACCATCCCCTTGAAGCCATAGTAAAGTAATAATTGTTTGCCTGTTCACTGTTAATCTCTTATACACTTCCTCCACCACCCGAGAGAACACAGGGAAAGTGAGATGGGTTGGGTTGGGTTGGGTTGGGTTGGGTTGGGCTGGGCTGGGCTGGGCTGGGCTGGGCTGGGCTGGGCTGGGCTGGGCTGGGCTGGGCTGGGTTGGGTTGGGTTGGGTTGGGATGGGATGGGTTGGGTTGGGTTGGGTTGGGCTGGGTTGGGTTGGGCTGGGCTGGGCTGGGTTGGGTTGGGTTGGGTTGGGTTGGGATGGGCTGGGCTGGGTTGGGTTTGGTTGCAAAGCCTTAAAAGGAAAGCAAGAACTATTAATAAAAGACCTACCACATCCTTATTAGTTCAGTACACTACAGATTAACATTGATTGAAAGCATAATTAAATTAAAAATATGATATGCTTAAGTATTGCATGGAGCAAGATAACCTGGAACCATGTAAGGACACAGGAATCTTCACTAAGCTCATAGAACGGGGTGAAGAAGACACCTCTATACACGCTTCAAGCTGGCCGTGAGTCTGCCATAATTATACTACATATCCTAACATTTTATGACAATGGTTAAATACTCTTAGAGGCTGATGACTTCTTGGGCAAACAAAGATCCTGATCAGACCAAACATAGACTTTCAATACAGATA
>CAUDMG010002191.1:1277500-1357500 GCA_958450375.1 Homarus gammarus | reverse complement strand
CCTAACCATGAAGATTGGGGCCCACTCCTAATAGACCCTAACCTAACCATGAAGATTGGGGCCCACTCCTAATAGACCCTAACCTAACCATGAAGATTGGGGCCCACTCCTACTAGACCCTAACCTAACCATGAAGATTGGGGCCCACTCCTAATAGACCCTAACCTAACCATGAAGATTGGGGCCCACTCCTAATAGACCCTAACCTAACCATGAAGATTGGGGCCCACTCCTAATAGACCCTAACCTAACCATGAAGATTGGGGCCCACTCCTAATAGACCCTAACCTAACCATGAAGATTGGGGCCCACTCCTAATAGACCCTAACCTAACCATGAAGATTGGGGCCCACTCCTAATAGACCCTAACCTAACCATGAAGATTGGGGCCCACTCCTAATAGACCCTAACCTAACCATGAAGATTGGGGCCCACTCCTAATAGACCCTAACCTAACCATGAAGATTGGGGCCCACTCCTAATAGACCCTAACCTAACCATGAAGATTGGGGCCCACTCCTAATAGACCCTAACCTAACCATGAAGATTGGGGCCCACTCCTACTAGACCCTAACCTAACCATGAAGATTGGGGCCCACTCCTAATAGACCCTAACCTAACCATGAAGATTGGGGCCCACTCCTAATAGACCCTAACCTAACCATGAAGATTGGGGCCCACTCCTAATAGACCCTAACCTAACCATGAAGATTGGGGCCCACTCCTACTAGACCCTAACCTAACCATGAAGATTGGGGCCCACTCCTACTAGACCCTAACCTAACCATGAAGATTGGGGCCCACTCCTAATAGACCCTAACCTAACCATGAAGATTGGGGCCCACTCCTAATAGACCCTAACCTAACCATGAAGATTGGGGCCCACTCCTAATAGACCCTAACCTAACCATGAAGATTGGGGCCCACTCCTAATAGACCCTAACCTAACCATGAAGATTGGGGCCCACTCCTAATAGACCCTAACCTAACCATGAAGATTGGGGCCCACTCCTAATAGACCCTAACCTAACCATGAAGATTGGGGCCCACTCCTAATAGACCCTAACCTAACCATGAAGATTGGGGCCCACTCCTACTAGACCCTAACCTAACCATGAAGATTGGGGCCCACTCCTAATAGACCCTAACCTAACCATGAAGATTGGGGCCCACTCCTACTAGACCCTAACCTAACCATGAAGATTGGGGCCCACTCCTACTAGACCCTAACCTAACCATGAAGATTGGGGCCCAGTCCTAATAGACCCTAACCTAACCATGAAGATTGGGGCCCACTCCTAATAGACCCTAACCTAACCATGAAGATTGGGGCCCACTCCTAATCGACCCTAACCTAACCATGAAGATTGGGGCCCACTCCTAATAGACCCTAACCTAACCATGAAGATTGGGGCCCACTCCTACTAGACCCTAACCTAACCATGAAGATTGGGGCCCAGTCCTAATAGGCCCCAACCTAACCTAACACCACACATTTCACTCTCTCATTGACGAAGGAGGTTTTCTTTTCCACCCCAGCCAGCAGGAGAACTGTCGAGCAGGTTCCTCTCTCTCCTCCGGTAGCAGTTAGTGGCGCCCCCTAGTGACGACGTGTTGCTCCTTGTTTAGTCAGGGTTTATAAGCGCTTACTGGGATTACCGGGAGGGGAGGGGTGGGTAGGAAGGGCGGAAGGAAAGGGTGAAGGGAAGAGGGAGGGGAGAAGGAAAGAGGGAGGGAGGAAGGGGAGAAGGGAAGAGGGAGGGAGAGGTGGGGTAGGGAAATAAGGGAAGGAAGAAGGGAAGAGGGAGAGGAGAAGAGGGGAGAAGGAAAGAGGAAGGGTAAAAAGAGAGTAAATGGGAGGGGGGGAGAGGGAAGGGGGAAGGGGAGGGAAGGGAAGGGGGAAGGGGAGGGAAGGATGAAAGGGAAGGAGGGGAAAAGGTGGAGGGTGAGGAGAGAGAGATAAGGGAGAAAGGCTGGGGAGGGAAGGGATAGGAGGGATGGGATGTGGAAGGATAGGTAGGAGACGTAGGAAGTAAGGGGAGGAAGAATGGAGAGGGAAGGGGAAGGATGTGAGGGAGGTGAGAGGAAGATAATGATGGTAGTAGGGTAAGAAAGAGAAAAGGACAGGTAGGAGAGAGAGAGAGAGAGAGAGAGAGAGAGAGAGAGAGAGAGAGAGAGAGAGAGAGAGAGAGAGACTACACTTCCCCCACAACACAACACACTTACCCCACAACACACTTCCCCCACAACACACTTCTCCCCACAATATAATAAAACTCCTCTACTAATGCTTCACTTAACAACGCGAGGGAGCAGAAAAAAATATACTTAACATATCACTATACTCAATACTCCCTCAGGACAGCTTCCTCCTCCAGGCGAAGAAAATCAACTCGTTCTTGCAAGAAAATCCGACCGTGCGGTAAATTCACGCCCCAAGCCTGCCACCAGAACACACACACACACACCTATATGAATATCCCCCCAGCCTATACCTGCTTCTGTGTACGATACCTTGAGATGGTTATTTACGATATCTTAAGCCCTGTCAGTGCGATAAATTAATCTGGATTTTTTTTAGTATGATAATTAGACCGCCTTTTAGTACGATAGTTTAACTCTTTAAGTATGATAATTTGACCCTATTTTAGTACGATAATTCAACGCCTTCAGAAAGATAATTTAATTCCTTCAGTACGATAACTTAACCCAAGAGTACGATAACTTAACCCATGAGTACGATAACTTAACCCACGAGTACGATAACTTAACCCACGAGTACGATAACTTAACCCATGAGTACGATAACTTAATTTTTTTTTTCTTTGTTTTTCCTTCCCCCTTTTCCTCTTCTCACGTTCTCTCCCTCCTTTCCTCTCTTTCCTACAACCTCTTACTTTTTACCTCCTACCCTTCCACTCCTTACCCCTCCCACTTCCCCCCTTACTTATCCCTCTTTCATTCCTTCTCAATTTTCTCTCTTCTTCCCTCTATTCGTTCCTTCTCTCCCACTTACTCCTTCTCCTATCCACTGATTTCTATTTAACCATCGTCAGCCTTTTCTCTTTCGTTCTCTTTCTACCTCCAAATCCTCTCTCCCCCTCTTTCTCTCTCCTTCTTTTCTTCCCTCCCTCCCTCCCTCCCTCCCTCCCTCCCCCCATCTCCTCCTTCCGTCTTCCTTACCCTTCTCCTCTTCCTCTAACCCTCTCCGCTCCCTTCTCACCCCTCCTCCCCCACCTTCTCCCCTTCCTCCCTCATACCCACCCCTTCTCCTCCCCGCCCCCTCAATCTTTCACTTCCTTCCCCACCTCCCACTCCCTCTCTCCTCCTCGTCCTCTCTCCCTCACCCCTCCTCTCCCTTCTCACCCCTCCTCTCCCTCCTCCCCCTTCCTCCTCTCCACTCTCTCCTTCCCCTCCTCCTCCTCCTGGACTATATCAGCCGCTCAGGTTTGCTTTGTCAACAAATACGGAGGAGTGAGAATATCTTAATGCAGGAGATGAGTTTTTATAAGTATCCCCTTCAGAAGCACGAGAGAGAGAGAGAGAGAGAGAGAGAGAGAGAGAGAGAGAGAGAGAGCCAACCTACACTATGCCCCCCCAAAAAGATATGAGACAAATTGTTATACAAAAGGATACAACCCCCCCACGCCCCCCGCCCACCCCGCAAGGACATTATACAAGGGAGGAACAGGTTAGTGGTCTTACTGACTTTTATAGAGGTTCAGTGTGAAAAGAGTTCTTATATGTTTTAGGGGGTGGGGGGTTTGGTGGAGGGTGTTGGGGGTGGAGGGTGTTGGGGGTGGAGGGTGTTGGTAGGGGGTTGGGGTTGGTGGGGAAGAAGGTGGAGAGGTTGGTGTGGGGGGAGGTGGTGGAGAGGTTGGTGTGGGGGGAGGTGGTGGAGAGGTTGGTGTGGGGGGAGGTGGGGGAAAGGTTGGCGGGGGAGTTGATGGGAGGGAGAGGGAGGTGGATAGGGTTCTCTCCTCCAACCATCTCCTCCATGTCTCCTATCTTCTCCTACAGCGTCTCCTATCATCGCCTACAGTGTCTCCCATCGTCTCCTACAGTATCTCCTACAGCGTCTCCTCCAACCATCTCCTACATGTCTCCTATCTTCTCCTACAGCGTCTCCTATCATCTCCTACAGTGTCTCCCATCGTCTCCTACAGCATCTCCTCCAACCATCTCCTACAGCGTCTCCTCCAACCATCTCCTACAGTATCTCCTACAGCGTCTCCTCCAGCCATCTCCTACAGTATCTCTTACAGCGTCTCCTCCAACCATCTCCCACAGTATCTCCTACAGTATCTCCTACAGCATCTCCTACAGGGTCTCCTCCAGCCATCTCCTCTTCAGTAAATGTAAATCAGATCACTGAATATGAATCTTGGGGTGTCCAGGACTCTCCACCAAAAAGGTTTAGCCATCGATCTCCTCCTTGGCTGATGGCCGGATGTGGAGGGATCGACTCGCGTCTCTCTCCTGATATGTGAGGAGAAGAATCCGTCTCTTTGATTCACGAACGACTTAAGCGGTTGCGCGTCTTCTAGGGGGTGGTGGTGGTGATGGGGGGGGGGGAGGAGGTATGAAGTAAATCTTTGTGTGTGTGTGTGTGTGTGTGTGTCCTTGATTCACGAACGTCCTTAAACCATGGACGTTGTGAAGTTAAATTAGAGTTTTTACATTATATTAACCTATCAAGTGAAGATTAGGCACAACAAATTATATAACCTAACCTTCACGCGATCCTAATTAAGAGGTCTACTAATTGGAGGGTTAGATTAGGTTAAGTTAGGTTAAGTTGGGTTAGGTTAGGAGGTAGAAGAGGATGGTATCAATGTAAGAAATAAAGGGAAGGAAAAAATATATGTAACTTTTTCTTGACGTTTGTACAGTAGACGGCAAACGCTATTTATTCGAAGTAAACACTAAGGAATTTTCCCACTACCACTCACGCCACTCCTTCCCTCCTTCACTACCACCCACGCCTCCCCCTCCCTCCTTCACTACCACCCACGCCTCCCCCTCCCTCCTTCACTACCACCCACGCCTCCCCCTCCCTCCTTCACTACCACCCACGCCTTCTCAGCAGTAGGGAGAAGTGAGCAAATATCAGGCCAAGTCATCAGGTATTCAAACAGCTCTTCTCTTACACACGCCTTCCACCCCCCCCCCCACCTCCCTACATGGCGTGCCCTTTAAAAGCCCCGCCGCGGCATACTCAATACACGCCTCATCCACGCCTACAACCTCTAATGAAGCCTATACAACAACCCCACAACCCTTCATAACCTTTAACCTCACCCGCCCCACCATCACCCCCCATGGCTACACACACCCCTCACCCTCCTCCTGCGGCTACACACCCCCCCCCCCCCCATCTTCCTCCTGCGGCTACACACCCCCTCACCCTCCTCCTGCGGCTACACACCCCCTCACCTTCCTGCGGCTACACACACACACTCTGCAAAACTCGTCACCATAACACGACACTGATTTAATTCTGGTTCCACACTATTTCAGGGTCATACAGACAGACATGTAGACAAAGCACTCAAGGTACACATTAGACGCATGTAGGAGACGCATTGGACGCATAGAGGAGACGCACATAGGAGATAAATACTAGACCCATGTAGGAGACGCACACTAGACCCACATAGGAGACGCACACTAGACGCACATAGGAGACACTAGACGTACATAGGAGACGCACACTAGACGCACATAGGAGACACACCAGACCCATGTAGGAGACGCATACTAGACGCTCATAGGAGACACACTAGACGTACATCGAAGACACACCAGACCCATGTAGGAGACGCACACTAGATGCACATAGGAGACACACACAAGACGTACATAGGAGACACACCAGACCCATGTAGGAGACACATACTCGACAACATACAAGTCTCCAAGTATAAGAATCATAGATGTATCTTATGTGTTTTTAGTAGAGACACATTGGATGGGCAAGACTCATGACACATATGAATCAATTTCCACCTGCCAAAAACACTTCATCATCATCATCATATCATTATCATCATCATTAACATCATCTTCATATTTACCATTCTCTTCTCCCCTTCTCCCACTCTCCCTTTCTTCTTTTCCCCCTCTCCTTCCCTCCCACTCCCCCCCCCCTCCTTCATCTCTCTCTCTTTCCTTCCCACTTTTTCCAGCCTTCCTCCCCCTCTCTCCAACCCTTCTTCCCCTCTCTCCAACCCTCCTCTTTCTCCCTCTCCCTCTCTCTACCCCCCCCCTCTTCCTTCCCTCACAAACACAGATCCTTTAAAGAAAAATATTTGCCCGTCTCTGATATATTCACAAATAAAGCCACTGGCAGCCATCCCCCCCCCCCCCCCCCGGCCCGTTCATTGAGTAAAGCAGCGTCCACTCAATAAAATACTACCGTCACAAACCCTTAATTCATCTATAGTCTCGAGGTACAAGATGGACGTATACCACAGGGGATGTGTCTCAGGCAAACTTGGCTCTTATAGACTGGGACAGGAAGGGTGGAACTCGAGGTCTTTATCAGCCTGAGGGGGAGAATAAAGTTTGGAAAGTCGCTCGTATAAAGTTGCGCGATGTGTCAAACGTCAGGGAAGACTTGAAAAATATGAAACTATTATGAAACGAGGATTAGAAAAAATATGAAAACTACTACTTTTATAGGAGTGTAAATACTTTTATTTTCTCGTATATTTACACTCTTGAAATGCATTATTTTTGTGTGTTTAATAACTGGAGGAACACTGAGGACAATTTCTTCATCTTTGGATTTATTTACAGGATGGACTAAAGCGATCGGTTAGACAATCCTTGAAAAAAAAAATTCCTCGGAAATCTTATATTATTTCTTCTGAAGCGAACAATTTAGTGGACCATTTGAAAAGACTCGTTTATGAAGCTTCAGAAACGAATCACTTATTGAGCCTCCAGAAACGAATCACTTGTTGAAACTCCAGAAACGAATCACTTATTGAAATTCCAAAAACGAATCACTTATGAACTTTCTGAAACAAATCACTTATGAAACTCCTGAAACGAATCACTTATGAAACTCCTGAACAAAAATTACTTAAAAAATCACCCTTGGTAACAGTCATCATAAGGTTGACGCTTAGGACAAGGCTCCGAGGCAAGTCAGGTTTCGGACCTATTGATAATTTTTTGAATCTTAATTAAAGTTCTAATGTATAAACAGAACTTACTGGCACACATAAGAGTCTTAATTAGGTTACTTTCGAGAGATAGGAATTAATTTTCACTATAATATATTAATTAAAGACAGTTTTCATTTACCCACTTTTTACCGAACCTTCAGTTAATACCTTAATATTTATACATTATTAATTGGTTATTTGTTTATAAATTTAGAAACAACGGTACAGGTAGTGTCTTGAGCTTACAACACTGGTAAGATAGGTAGTGTCTTGAGCTTACAACACTGGTAAGATAGGTAGTGTCTTGAGCTGACAACACTGGTAAGATAGGTAGTGTCTTGAGCTGACAACACTGGTAAGATAGGTAGTCTTGAGTAATAATTAAAGGCGAAAAGAAAACGAAGTCCAGAAACTCTCAAAAAGTGTTAAAGAAAACGTAACCACGAGAAGAAAATGAAGAAAATGATCCCTTGTTTAACAGAGCCTAAAGTGACGCAAAAATCAAAGGAAAATGAGTCGATGAATAGACGATAATAAAAGGTGGTTCAAAGAAAAGTCAAATAAAATCAGCTTTCGCAAAATAAAAGAAGGTATTAAAGAGAAAACAAACGAGAGAAAACTAGCACGAGAGAAAACATATCTAAGAAATGTGTTGAAGAAAACGGGATTTCAAGCATAAACTCTTCTCTTACGGCGCCAGTAAGCCAAGTCACGACAGGCGACGATCAATATTGGAAAAGTACCACGAACACGACCTCAAAAGTATTTCTTTTTTAATTAGTTACTTTTTATAATAATATTCTACTTCCGGGTAACTTGTGAATATTTATCTGTTTATTTCACTTGTTCTGCGTCACTAAAGTCTCTAAATTAATATAGATTTAGTTGAATAAACACAGAAAATGGAGGAATTACGGAAGACATTTCAGTATAACTAATGCGTCTGTTTATTAATCTATTCATTCCTTTCTTTTTAAATAAACGACAAGAACCAATGGAACTTCAATTGGTCTCTAATCTATCATAAATGATCGTTAGGTTGAGATAATATTGGTTAGGTTAGGTTAGGTTAAATTTAGTCAAGTTAAATTGTTAATCTGATGTAAGTTAAATTAGGTGACGTTACGTTAAACTAAGATAAGTTACGTTAAGTTTGGTGACGTTAACTTAGCTTAGGTTATGCTAATTTGGTGAGGTTAAATTAGGTTAGGTTATTTGCTCAGTTTACCTTAGGTTAGGTATGATTAGGTCACATTAGATTAGGTTAAATTAGGTTAGGTTGGGCCTCGTCGTGTCGCTAAGAAAAAGGTAATAACGAAAATAGAGTAGATGAAGATGAGAGAGAGAGAGAGAGAGAGAGAGGAGAGAGAGAGAGAGAGAGAGAGAGAGAGAGATTAATCCATCTGTTGTCAGTGGGGGATGGTCTTGGGGATGGGAGGGGGGGGATAGGGACGGGATGGGGGTGGGAGGGGGATAGGGACAAGATGAGGGGAGGGGGGTGGGAGGGGGATAGGGACAAGATGGGGGGAGGGGCGGTAGAGGTTAACGCCAATATTTACTGTACATTTTATGGTCTGGTGACTAAATTTTTAATATAAAAAAATAATATCAACTCCAACGGCATTTGAGAAACACAAGGGGAAAAAAACCAACCAAGTGACATCAAAAGTGAACGTTAGTAACACAAACTCCGGAGGCATGGGAGGGTGGGGGGGGGGGGAAGGGTCAGGGGAGAGAAGAGGGAAGAGATGGGGGGGGAGGGAGTGCCGGGGGAGGGAGACAGAGAGGAGGGGAGAGAGGGGGAGATGTGGTATGTTGCAAGACCCCCCCCCCCCCCCAAGGCAAACTTCTACTTTACGTAATAGCCAGTGATAAACTCTACCTGACAGGCTTGACAGAAACATAGCCACAAACAGCCTGAGGTAGTCGTAGGTAATCAACAGATAGGTTGATGTAGCCACCCATCCCCCCCAAAAAATAGCCAAATAGCCTGGACTAGGAATATGTAGCTTGGGATGGCAGGGAAGGGAGACGTAGCCATATATCGCCTGTAGGTGTTATAAATACTCAAATATAAACATATCAAAATAGCCTAGAGTAGTCATATACACCTGTGGATGAGTAAATATAACCTAAAAAAAAGACCCTGAAATAGTCATAGATAGCCAGAGGTGGGAGGATATTGTCAGAAGTAGCCAAAGACTGTCAACAACTGCCAGAAAGTCAGAAACAGCCACAATTGGTCACGATGGGCTAAAAAAAAGTCCAAATTATAGCCAATAATAAAAGTAGCCAAGAATAACACACAAGAGGCAGAAAGAAAATGACACACACAAACACACACACACACACACACACACTCAGGGAATAAACGAAAATTATAAGAAAAAGAATAAAACACCAAGAACGACGTAGCCAAACAAATAATACAAAGGAACTGTTCAAATGGGTGTTACAGGAGAGAGAGAGAGAGAGAGAGAGAGAGAGAGAGAGAGAGAGAGAGAGAGAGAGAGAGAGAGATGACAAGGAAGAAAGTTTTAATAAGAAATCACAAAATAAAAACAGAGGTAGTTATAGATACCACAACCATTTGTACCGCGAGAAGAACTGAAGATCTTCGTGTGTTTGTGTGTAATAATAATAATAATAATAATAATAATAATAATAATAATAATAATTAACCGTTTATTGAAAAAGTTCAGCAGCCCAAAGCTGAAAATATACATTAGACAAAAACGACTTATTACAAACAAAAACATGGGGTAGGTGAGTCGTTTAACAAAAAACTTTCATTACTAAAAGGAGAAGGAAAGTGAATTGAGCAAACAAATTATTATACTGTAGTTGATGGTCGGGGCTGATCTCTTTGCCATACTGTGTGAGGTAACGTAGGCCACGTGGTTCAATAAGTCGTCCGTAGATGTTGATAATGAAGGACCTCACATGGTCATGGAGAGACCGAGTGGTGTGGGATGGTGTCACAGTACCTCACTCTCTGCTAGGTGGTGTTGTGTTATCCAGTAGTCAGGTGTAAGGCCGACCCATTGTTGTTCCCATGGTGGACTGATTAACACCTCCTGGTCAGAAGATGGTGGTCGGTTCCCAGGGGTGCTTATCTCGCTGGTGGGTCACGGCTCTCACTGGTACTGTCTAGTGTTGAATTCACTGGCTTAAACACTGTTCATCACTGTTCAACACTCACCCCACTTCTTTCCGAAACGACATTGTCACTTTTGATTATGTTGATATCCCGGTGGTGAGGATGGGTTAGGGAGAGGGACTTGGGGAATGGGTCGAACATGGCCAAGAGGGGTCAGGAGCAGCGCCTGATAGGTCTTGGCCCTCCGGTGGTCAAGGATGTGTGTGTGTGTGTGTGTATGAGGAAACAAACGAGAGTGGATTCTGCCAAGGACACAGATGAACTCGTTGGAACTCTTCACCGACGACCAGAAACTCCCCCTAATCTTGCCTGCTGACTCCTACGATTATTAAGTGCAAGAAAAAAAAATAATACGGAAAAAAAAAAGACGATTGACATTTTTCTAGGATTTCAGTTTTCCCGCCAAATATTGTCAAAGATGAAACGTTTGCTGCTGGAAGTTTATGTTGCATTTGAGATGATAAAAAAGATGGAAAAAAAGTATAGAAGCAAAAAAAAAAAAAAAAAAATAGAAAGTAAACGAAAGTAGCGGTACTAGTAGAAAAATCAAAGTTTAGATTAGAAAAGATAATGTAAGTGTTAAACAGATATTTTTTCTTAGCGTTGATATATTTATAATTCTTTCGTTATAAAGTAGAAATGAAAGACGATGGAGTCTCTCTCTCTCTCTCTCTCTCTCTCTCTCTCTCTCTCTCTCTGTTTTGTCACCACGGCTATGCTAATAAGGGAAGTATATCTACCACTTTGGTTTATGTTTGAGAATTTTGTTTCCTTCTACTTCAGGACGACGTGAGGCCCGGGGCGAATAGTGTCTGTTTACTTGCGTAGAAGTAGAGGCGTGGTCCCCCCCTCCTACCACCCACTACAACCTCCCCTCACTACAACCTCCCCTCACTACAACCTCCCCGCACTACCCCTTCCCCCCACAACAACCCTCCCCCACAACAACCCTCCCCAACTAACCCCCTCCCACCAAATACCCCCTCCCCCCACAACAACCCTCCCCAACTACCTCCTCCCCCAACTACCCTCCCCAACTACCCCCTCCCCCAACTACCCTCCCTCCACAACAACCCTCCCCCCACAACAACCCTCCCCCAACTAACCCCCTCCCCCAACTACCCCCTCCCCCACAACCTCCCTCCACTGTGTATTCTAGAGGAGCTTTTATGGCGTTCCTGTTGTCTCTTATCCACTCTATCTTTCACCCCTTCTTTCATTCTCTCTCTCTCTCTCTCTCTTTCCTCCCTCTATCCATATTTCTCTCTCTTCTTTATTGTTTTATACTCCTATTCAGGCATTTATTTCTCTCTCGCTTATCTCCCTCCCTCACCTCTCGCCCTCACTCTCCCTCCTCCCCCCTCCCTGACCTTCCACTGCTCCCCTTCCATCCCAATGTAACTCATCTATCCACTTATAATCCCTCTCTACTATCCTCTCCCTCTTCACCCCTTTCCACCTATTCTCACCCATCCCCTCCCTCTTCATCCCTCCCCACCTACACCTCGCCCACTCTCTTCCCCATGCCTTCTCTTTCATTCCTCCCTCTCACCCACTCCCTCTCAACCAACCATATCCATAATCATCCCACTCTCTCCCACATTCAGTAGTTTCCCTCGTACTCTTTCCTTACTTCATCATCCCTCTACCTCCCACTCTAATCCTATCCCCTCCACCATCAACCCTTTCATCCATCATATACCTCCCTTTCTCCCAAACCTAAAACCCACTCCACTCTCTCTCATCCCTCTCTCTCATCCCTCCCTCCCTCCCTACCCTCCCTGGTCTTGGCTTTCCCACCCTTGTTGGGATTTGGTCTTGTCATCACCCTCACAAGGCTCTGGATGAGACACATTGTACCCAAGTTGAAAAATTGGCCTAGGGAATGAGGTGACGCTTGCCTCTGTTCTCTCTCTCTCTCTCTCTCTCTCTCTCTCTCTTGGGTGAGAAAGGGGTTGAAGGGAGGGAGGGGGGAGAGGGGGAGGGGGGAAGGAGGGAGGGGAGGGCAGTAAGGGGAGGGGGAAGTGGAGGAAGGGAAAGGGGAGGAAGAGGGGAAAAGGGGGAAGAGTGGGAAGATAAAGGGGGGAGAAGGGGGATGAGGGAGGGGAAGGGGAGGAGAGGGAGTAGAGAGGAAGAGAAGTGAGAAGGGAAATAAAGATCGGTTTGGGAGGGGTGAGGAACATCTTGGAGGGGGAGGTAGAGTTGCAGGGAGGGGGTGAGGTGCGTCTGTGAGGGTGGGAGGGGGTTGAGGAGGAGAAGGGAAAGTAGGGAGAAGATGGGAGAAGGGGCGTAAGGAGTGACAAGGGGGAGTAGGAAGATCTGCAGAAAGAAGAATGAGAGGAGTGGCCGTGTGGGGAGGGGGGACTATGAGGAGGAGGGGAGGAGCAGTGAGGGGGAGGGGGGGGCCTTACAATGCACACCGAGATTTGAGAGATGAGAAAAAGAAAGAATTTTATATATTTCAACAATCATTTTTTATTGTGTGTTTACTTTGCTTTTTACATTGAATTTATTATCGAGAGAGAGAGAGAGAGAGAGAGAGAGAGAGAGAGAGAGAGAGAGAGAGAGAGAGAGAGAGAGAGAGAGAACCATTGGGTGTTTACATTACTGCACTATGTGTCACTCTTCCACTCACCTCACTTGACAGGTGCAGCCCAACACCTTACTCACCGTGACACACACACACACACACACACACACAGAAAGGCTTTAACGTGCAATTACTTCCAACAATAACAATATTACGCTAACATTTTATAACGTGAGGCACAAACTGCTTCATTATCGTCGAGAAAAAACCAAAGAGTAACAGTTTTGACGTTCCTATACGATATATGAGAACTATTCCTATATAAGTATACATATATAGTGTATATATCCCTCCTCGTATATCCCCTTCATCATGGGAGGGTGTAGTGAGGTGTAGTGGGGTGTGTTTGGATGTGTATACAGTGTGCCCCCAAAAAATTTCTCTCGCCTCCCTCTCTCCCTGCAATTCACAGTGTCTCAGAGAAGAGGCAGGGAGGGAAGGAGGGAGGGATGCAGCAGGGAGGGATGGAGGGAGGGAGGGATGCAGCAGGGAAGGAAGGAGGGAGGGAGGGAGGGAGGAACATTTTACTTCGACACCCTCTATATAATTCTATTTTTTTCCCTCTTCCTCCTTCCTTCTTTTATATTTCTCTCTATCCTGTTTATCACCTGTTCAGTCCTTCGCTTCTTTCTCACCTTTCTCCTTCCTTCAACTTTCTATTCTCCCTCTCTCTCTCTCCTCTCCCTCATTTACTCTCTCTCTCCTCTCCCTAATTTACTTCTCTCTTTCTCTCTCCTATTCTCTCTCGCTTATCCCCTTCTACCTAAGTCAGTCTCTCTACCATGACCCACAGAGACCCATAATCCCTTCTACCATGACCCACAGAGACCCATAATCCCTTCTACCATGACCCACAGAGACCCATAATCCTCTACCATGACCCACAGATACCCATAATCCTCTACCATGACCCACAGAGACACTCACAGCCAATAAGTCAGGTGAACAAAGGGCACTACTAATATACCTGTGTGTTGGAGGCAATATATTAAAAAAAAACATTGTAATTTTTATTGCATTTTGGTGAGTGAACAGAGGCATGTAGGAAGAATAGCAATGCTGTATACCGAAAATATCTTCCACGATGCTGAATACCGAAAATATCTTGCAGGACGTAGTGAAGATAATACTTAAAATAACTAGTCTATGTAAACTCCAGGGATATAAAAGCTACATAAAGGTTATTATTTGTTAAGAAGAAAACCCATCAAGATATGACTGAGGGAGAATGTCAACAAAAACGACACCTCTCATGTTTTATTAGTTCACGACCTCACCACCAGTCTAACAGAGGCAGTGATGACAGATGGGTGTGGACTAAAGACAGAAAGGGACAGTACCATTCAGCGAGTAAATGTTATGGCGTAGAGAGCCTTCACGTGTACAATAGTAAAGACATTTTCTTTCGTTCTACCATTGCCTCTCCTCTACCACCATCCTCCCCTACCACCACTCTCCTCTACCACCACCCTCCTCTACCACCACCCTCCCCTACCACCACCCCTCCCCTACCACCACCCATCCCTACCACCACCTCTCCCCTACCACCACCACTCCTCTACAGAACCAAATACGCAATGTGCTTGAATACCTCCCACGTAAATGTGAATAACAAAGTGTGAGGCCAGAAATACTGCCTCACACGCCTGTACTCACGCATTTGTGAATAAGTTACCCTTTATGTATAGAACTAAACAAATAATGTAAATGAAATACTGTGTAACTTTCAGTACCATAATATCCTGACAACGGGGGTTAATTATTATGACCCTTTGTAAACCCAACTCTGTAATCCTTTTGCGCTACCGATCACAGGATGAGTGTGGAGTGCACAATAAAGTAGCTGCTGCAAGCGGCAAAATCAAAATCAATCCCCTACCACCACCTCTCCCCTACCACCACCCCTCCCCTACCACCACCCCTCCCCTAGCACCACCCCTCCCCTAGCACCACCCCTCCCCGGCCACCACCCCTCCCCGGCCACCACCCATCCCTCACCCACTCTACCAATCCCCACCCCCTCTCATTCACCACCTCCCTCAACAACTCCCCAGGAAATCACCCTCTTATCTCCCACTCACAGTCCACCCCACTTACCCCTTACCTCATATCCCTCTCTACCCACCACATCCCATTTTATATCCCCCTCTACTACCCCTCATAGACCCCCTCACCCCTCCCCCACCAACCCCTCATCCCCCCATAAACACCCTCACCATCAAACCACCTCACCTCTCCCCCACACCCACCTCTCCCCCACCCCCCTCCACTCATGACAGGCCCTACAGGTACGTACCATAGAGATGTGCAATTTAAAGGTTAATAACCAAACTCAGGCCAATTCCAACCCATGGCAATTTACGTTGGTAACAAATTGTCGAGAGCGAGTGATGCCCTGAACCAGCCAACCCTTTGTGTGTGTGTGTGTGTGTGTCCTCGTGAATTATGCCCTGTTTGTGGACCCTCTGACAACCCACATTACAAGTATCATTATCTGTGAAATTGAAATGCATTACAAACCTCTCTGGTCAGTTCCTATTTTTAGGAATTGGGTGATGGAGGGGAGGGGGGGGGGGGCTAAAAGGGTTTGAAAATGGGTAAAGGGTTTAATTAGTAAAGGGGTTGGAGGAAAGGGAGGGAGGTAGAATGGTTGTTGTGTGACTGGCTCTTGGTTTAGGCTATATATGGAAAATTCAGGGTTGTGTTTTATGGTGTGTGTGTGTGTGTGTGTGTCCGTTATTCGTGTTTTAATATATGTTTCCAATAATACTGTAATAAGTCTGTATATACCTATCAATACACCTGTGACTATGTTTACATTATACCAAGTGCTTTATGACACACCAGACGGCCACCACCACCACACATGTCTCTACCTACACCACCATGACAATCACCATCACCACACCTCAACACCAGGCTGTACCTACACCACCATCAACCACACCTCAACACCAGCCTGTACCTACACCACCATCACCACACCTCAACACCAGCCTGTACCTACATCACCATCACCACACCTCAACACCAGCCTGTACCTACACCACCATCAACCACACCTCAACACCAGCCTGTACCTACACCACCATCAACCACACCTCAACACCAGCCTGTACCTACACCACCATCACCACACCTCAACACCAGCCTGTACCTACACCATCATCAACCACACCTCAACACCAGCCTGTACCTACACCACCATCACCACACCTCAACACCAGCCTGTACCTACACCACCATCACCACACCTCAACACCAGCCTGTACCTACATCACCATGAGAATCCTACAACTTTGGACAACTTTGAATAAGAACAATTTCTGGAGTTAGGTGGAGTAAAAAATAGTTAACATGATAACACGTCTGTCTGTGTTGTCAGACCTGGATGGAAGAATAAATAATGAATACCTCCCTTACACCAATTTCCCTTGTTATCGTATTACCTTGTCGTCTTCCCTATACATTGATCCACCTCACACAGGATTGGTAAAGGAATAATGCTAAAAAGAAAGATTGAAAATTTAATAAGTGAATGATGGGTTCTCCTGTGAATTTCTCCCCCTCGCCTGTATAGAGTCACTCGTCTCGTATGGTCACGTGCTGTAATTATAACAAGTGTCGTATTTCTTCGGTAATATGTGTGTTATTACTGCTAATGCGGCTGCTAATGCCTCTTAACTGCTATTGCCACTGATGCTATTACTGTAGGATAATATAACACACTGATGACATATGGCCTCAACGTAGTATTTACTAACTGGACGATTATTAACTTCACCACTATACCAAGAACAAGTCTCTCTCTCTCTCTCTCTCTCTCTCTCTCTCTCTCTCTCTCTCTCTCTCTCTCATGATTATAACACCTT
Organism: Homarus gammarus; assembly: GCA_958450375.1. Taxonomy (NCBI): domain Eukaryota; kingdom Metazoa; phylum Arthropoda; class Malacostraca; order Decapoda; family Nephropidae; genus Homarus; species Homarus gammarus. The sequence continues at coordinate 1,340,703 of CAUDMG010002191.1, read as the reverse complement.
AAATTCTTAAAACGTAAGAGTAACACGCCCACACGCCCTCGACGAGCACCATCACGCCCACACAATCAAGAGCAAAAGTGTTCTTTCAGGCACATTTTTGTTGAACATGGAACCTCAAGTCATTCAAAGAAGCTCGACATAACACACTGAACTTGACTATAGTTATGTGGTGGCCCTGAGGTGTGTGTGTGTGTGTGTAGTGTCCTGTGATTTATGACCTAAAATAATACCTAATTCACGGTAATAACAGCATTGTCACAACCCACACACTGGCAGGATGCATCGTCACACATGATAATTGTTTTGTTTACAGAATATGTTTATTTTTTGGTCTGATTATTCTTATAATTTGTTTATGTATACGTTTATATTTTCTCCTACGTGTTATTTATTGTTTGTATAATTGTCTACCTGTGTTGTGTTTATTTTGTGTGAACATCTTCCTTTAGTACCTGACTGACCTATTGACATAACTTTATCTTCCTCTCCGCGCGATATACCGATGCCAGAAGAACGATTTACTGCAGCACCGACACTGAAATACCAATCTTAGTGACAAATGTGACCTTTCATTACACTGAGAAATTAATTTGAATATTTTACGAAAATTCAATCTATATCATCTTTCCTTTAATAATATAGACGACAATGGCCCACTAGTACGATATGTTGTCAACTGTGATTCATATAAATTAAAATCCGTAAATCAGCTCCAGATATAAATTAAATGTCAAATTATTATTCGTGTAGAAGAGTGGAGGCAGAGATGGGCTTGAGTCACGCCAAGTACACATATTCCTAGTGTATTCTTAATCAGGGTTAGGGAAAATAGCCGTCAAGATAATGAAAGTAAATATATAGGGTACTTACTTAACACAGCCACGCCCCTCTCTAAAGCCTTGTTACGGGGTAGGAGAGTTTGTGACTTTTAAAAACTGTGGTAACAACTGATCTACCACAACACTGTTACCACACCTCACTACCACATCAATAACAAAGACCAAAACAATCAACCACAACAAATTACAACCTCAGTAAACATGTACAATATTTAAACAAAATAACTACAACCAGAGTTACAATGTATCTCTCGCTCGCACACACACACACACCTCTTCTTCACCTCCCTCCCTGTCTCCTCCTCCCCCCCCTGTCTCCTTTTTCCTCCCACCCTCCCTCCCTACCCTGTCTCCTCCTCTCTCCCTACCCCGTCTCCTCCTCCTCCTCTCCCCCCCCCCCCCGTCTCCTCCCTACCTACCTCCCTGTCTCCTCCTGTGCCTCTTCCTCCCCCACAACCTTAAGGTTCGTGTCTATGGTCAATTAATCTGGTCAACGTCAAGTAATTCTGGGCGGAACCCGTGTTTGGCAGGTGAAAATGACACCCTAGCGATATTGCACTGTTGAGGCCACCATTTATCACCTGTGCTACACCTCTCTCTATGACTGAATTCTCTTGCCCCGGAGTCAAGATTCTCTCTCTCTCTCTCTCTCTCTCTCTCTCTCTTGATTAGGTTCCTCTGTATGTTTGTGTTTCAGTCTGTTATGTGTCTGTCTGTCTTTGTTTGTGTAAATTGTTTTTCTATTTGCTTTAACTCTCTCTCTCTCTCTCTCTCTCTCTCTCTCTCTCTCTCTAATGAGGTAGAAAACGTCTCCTGGCTCCTATATCACAGTGCCACGGTCACCTGGCTCCCATACTACAGTGCCACGGCTTCCTGGCTCCCACACCACACAGTGCCACGGTCTCCTGGTTGAAGTAATCAGGCGTGGCACACATCAGGTAGATCGTCTGGCCATGACTTAATCAAGTTCAGTTGGGGGAAATTTTTCTTTTGTTTTCGTATTTTTTCTGGTTTTTCTCTCTCTCTCTCTCTCTCTCTCTCCGGGCTTTTTTTTATTTATCTCTTATATTTTTATTCTCAGTTTCGGTCTATTTCTTCCTTTTCTTAATTCCCTCTTTCTCCTTCTCTACTTCTCCCACTCTTCTTCAGTCATTCTTCCAATTTTTCTGCTCTCTCTCTCGTCCCCATTCTTCCCCATTCTTTTCCTATCTCCACCTTCTTTTCCCTCTAATCTCTCCTTCTCTCCTTGCTTAGTCCTTTTCATTCCTCCTTTTTCCTCATTCCTTCATCACTCAATTTTCTTTCTTACCTTTTCTTATTTCTTCTTCTTCTTCATCATTCCCCTCCATCCCTCCCTCTCACCCCTCATACTCTCCCCCTCCCACTCGCCCCTCATTCCCTCCGTCACTCCCTCATCTGGTGCTCCTGAGTGACCATCAAGAGTGACACCTCCCTTCTCCACGTCACTGTTTACTCTCCCTCATCCCCAGGGTAATGAGGTGAGCTAAATCCTGAGATGCTGATGCTGCCCACACCTGTACCTAATCTAACCTAATCTAACCTAACATGCCTTCCCCCCCACTCCCTTCCCTTAGTTACGAGCAAACAAATTAACGTAAGGTTGGGTTGGGTTGGGTTAGGTTAGGTCAAGTTAGGTCAAGTTAGGTCAGGTCAGGTCAGGTTAGGTTAGGTTAGGTTAGGTTAGGTTAGGTTAGGTCAGGTTAGGTTATGTCAGGTCAGGTTAGGTTAGGTCAAGTTAGGTCAGGTTAGGTCAAGTTAGGTTAGGTTAGGTCAAGTTAGGTTAGGTCAGGTTAGGTTAGGTCAGGTCAGGTTAGGTTAGGTTAGGTTAGGTCAGGTTAGGTTATGTCAGGTCAGGTTAGGTTAGGTCAGTTAGGTTAGGTTAGGTCAAGTTAGGTTAGGTTAGGTCAAGTTAGGTTAGGATAGGTTGGGATAGCCTTCCGTTCCAGAAATCTTATCCAGCGATTGTCTTCTCGTAATGGACGCTGAGGTGGACGGTTTCCTCTGCTTATTTATCTTAAGGGAAATCAAAAGACACTTCTCACAAACCTTCATCCTGGGAAACGGAGAACATTTTTTTTCCGTTTTTTTTTTTAACATCATTCTCGACGGTGTTGTTCCTGGGAAACGTAAAGTGTTATATTATTTCCTTAGAGCTTTTTGTCAGTTGCCTACTCCTTGATCATACTGGGAAATAAAAGGAGTCTTACATTTGCAGTGGTGTTGTTACTCCTGGGAAAAACTAATTGTATATATATAGTCAAGCTGTTTCACCCAATAGATCATCCTGGGAAACGAAGGAATTTTACTTTATTTAAATTTTTTGCTACTCTGTCTGATGTTGCTTTTGGGAAACGTAACAAAGTGTTTTACTGTCTCTCTCTCTTTCTTTCTTTCTCTCTCACTTACTCTCACACTCACTTTTGTTTTTGTTCTTGGTCAGGGGCGCCAAACAGAGATGATTCTTTCTTTCCTTTGTTTCACCTGGGAATCGTAGGACAGCGTCATTTCTTCCTTTTGTTTCTCCTGGGAAATGTAGGCTGAGGTCTTGTGTGGGTTTGTGTGTCGTAATGTAGTACATCCTGGGAAAAATCTTGTCTTTTTTTTTCTTTTTCTCAGATAATTGTTTAAGAATTATTTTGTTATTGTTTTTTTTTTTCTAAGTTTTCTTGTATTTTTTGGTTTATTTGTGTTTTTCATTTTTTATTTAGTTTTATTTATTTTTTTTCATTGTTTTTGTATTTTCTTTCTTCTTGCTTTTACGTTCTTCTCATTATCTTCTCCTTTCTTCTTCTCCCTCCTTATCGTTTCTTCATCTCGTTATCTACTTTTTCTACAGCCTTATAATCTTCTTATCTTCATTTTTCATCTTCGTCTTCTTAAACTCTTCCTCTCATCTTACTTCGTCTTATTTTTCTCCATCATCATCATCTTCCTCCCATTCTTTTTGCTGTTGTTGTTGTTGTTGCTTCAATCGCCATTACTACAGTTTACTAAATCACGTTTTCTATGACTTAATATCTTATAAGGGATAACTTTAAAAAAAATCGAATATACCAAAAATTATCATTACCATTGACTTATTTTATAATATTACTCTTTTCAATAAGTGTGTTGCGAGTCAATACGGTGAAGTGTGTTGTGAGTCAATGCGGTGAAGTGTGTTGTGTGTTAATGCGGTGAAGTGTGTTGTGTGTTAATGCGGTGAAGTGTGTTGTAAGTCAATACGGTGAAGTGTATTGTGTGTTAATGCGGTGAAGTGTGTTGTGAGTCAATACGGTGAAGTGTATTGTGTGTTAATGCGGTGAAGTGTGTTGTGAGTCAATACGGTGTAGTGTGTTGAGTTAATACGGTGAAGTGTATTGTGAATTATTAATACAATATCGTTTAAGATTACGAGTTAAGCCATAAAACAGTCTTAGGAGTTTGGGTTCCTAAATTCAACTGTTTTTCTTGTTATTAAATACATTTCAAACTATATAACGGTTGTTTAAAGTAGTATAGTAATTTTAACCTGATTTATGGTATAGTATTGTGAGAGAGTGTTTTGAAATACCAACAACATGATCTGGAAATAACAACACATTCTTGGTCGACGGTTCAAGTAAACAAACGATAGATCCAGTTTACTTTTCCGCGTACTGTCGGTGGCCAGACGGTGAATCAGAGCGTGAGTCAGCGTGAGTCTCCCTCTATTGCCCAGGTGAGTCAATGGGTCATCCACCCTCATATCTGAGTCATTTGAGTGGGTGTTTTGTTTACGCAGATGAGTCAGTGATGATCTTTAAGGGTTATTTTAACACTGTATGAAGTGGTATTTTGTTCCTATGCCACAATGCCGAGAGTAAAAAATGTGTGTGTGTGTGTGTCGCAGTGCAGGACTCCGCACCTGCTGTGTCCGGCAGGTGTACTAGCCAGGCAGCCCAGCACACATGTTTTATGGAGTGTGTGTGTGTGTGTGTGTGTGTGTGTCGCAGTTGACCAAAGACCAAAGCTTTCTACACCTGATACACCTTCCACACCTCCTACAGAACTAAATAAAAATGGATATGAAATAATCTGTAACATTTGATAACCATAATATCTTGTCCACTGGGGTCTGTTATACACACCCTTTGTGACCTCTACTCTGTAATCCTTTTTTGCGCTGCAGCTCACAGGATGAGTATGGGGTGCACAATAAACTAGTCGCTGTACGTGGCAAAATTCAAATAAATTTCACCCGATATATCACACACACACACACACACACACACACATCATCTCAGACACATTACCTCAAATACATCACCCGACACATCACATCAGACACATCACACACACACATTACGTCAGACGCATCACTCTACACATCACACACACATTACGTCAGACGCATCACCCGACACATCACAGACACATCACACTCACTCATCGTTTTCCGTGACGTTATTTGTAATTTTCTGTTATTATGGTGTAATTATTGTGACAACCAAGTGACGGGATGTCAAGGCGAGACGCGCGACCCCACGTGACACACCTCTCCTTCTCAGGTTAGGTTAGGTTAGGTTAGGTTAGGTTAGGTGTGAAATTTACCTGGCCATAACTGAAGGAGAAATATGTTATTTTAAAAACGTAACCAAAATCCCATCATTATAAATACGCACATGATCCAAAATCCCCATCATTATAAATACGCACATGAACCAAAATCCCAATCATTATCAATACGCACATGAACCAAAATCCCCATCATTATAAATACGCACATGATCCAAAATCACCAGCATTATAAATACGCACATGAACCCAAATCCCAAAAGCCACCACTAAACTACTACATGTTGAGGAGGAATTTTGTAACAGAAACAAGCCAAGATTTATTACACAGACCACCACAATATATTACTATAATGACGCCTAATTTGACACATCATGGCTGATTCCTGGTTATCACGCAGTTATAAATAAAGACAAAGAAAAAATAAATAAACAAATAAGTAAACTAATTCATAAAAAAAAGATTATCTAAACCTAAACAAATCTAACCTAACCTAACCTAGCAAAAATCTGACTCGTTTTAAAAGTGTCATTAGTGCATCTGTAACTAATGTAATATATATAAACATCTCTCCAGTGATTGATTGCTGTCGAATGTTTACATCGAGTTAATAACATTCTTTTTATTTTTATTTGGTACTAATGTTTACTGTTATGCTACGGTTAACATCACTGAGAGAGAGAGAGAGAGAGAGAGAGAGAGAGAGAGAGAGAGAGAGAGAGAGAGAGAGAGAGTGTGTGTGTGTGTGTGTGTTTATCTTACGACAGAAGACATTTTTTAATTAAACTCTTGTGTGTCGTAAGTTCACAACACAGGGTGGGAGTAGGGGGTGGGGAGGGGAGGGGTAGGGGGTGGGGGAGGGGGGGGTGTGGGGTGAGGGGAGGGGAGGGGGTTGGGGGTGCCGTTAAGCGATATCTTAATGTGTCGTAACATATAACCACACGACACAAAGACCAGTTTTAATTATTACCCTTTGGTGTGTTGTTACCTCACCCCACAGATGATAATAGCACGTCTTCTAGGTCAGGTCAGGTCAAGTTAGGTCAGGTCAGGTCAGGTCAGGTGTTTATCTATCTGTCTGTCCTATCTATCTATCTATCTCTGTCCTATCTATCTGTCTGTCTCTGTCTACCACAACGAAGGTACAGCAGTTCCTGGTTGCCGAGGCTCTACCAAATATAGCTGTACTGCCCCTCCTGTATTACTCGCTGCCTCCGAGGTTTGCTTTCACTGTGCGAATAACAGAGCCGACAAGAAGCTGTATCGTCTGAATCCTTGAAAATTCCCAAGAACACGATGATAATTTTGTATGTAACTAACGTCTATGTATCTGGTGTCAGTTAGTGTTGAGCCTAATTTAGGTTTTTAATTAAGGGGGAGTTTGTTGGGGTGTTTTGATTTGATGTTGGAGAATAAACAAGAGGATGGAATGAGTTGTGTGTTGGCTAGGTGCGTGAATTCGGAGGTGGCGGCAGGTGGTGGCATGACTTGTACCACGTGGCCTTAATCAATTCTCCTCACCTTCATCACTGGCTCGATTCACCAACTCAGATCAGTTTTCTTCCGACAAGACAATAATTATTTAAGTCTGATGGTAATACAGGAAGAGAGATGATTATATTCTGTACCAGGTTGATGAAATAAGCGAGGAAAGAGGAAGAATTTATGAAGTTGGGGAAGCTCAAAGTCAATAATTCAAGAAATCGAACGTAAGCAAGATGGCGCAGGGCCACTACACCGACACCTGCCGTTGGCACTTAATCTTTTATGAAGCAGCCGAGCGATCCCTAAAACAAACGAGGCTGATATCTGTGCTTATCTGGTGACGCAGACCTGAGACGCAAGGGAGGAGGGATAAATAATATTGATAGATAAGAAGAAGAATAAAATTAAATACAAATCCCAATAGAAATAAACTTTTAACAGCTTCCTTGATAGATTACTAAACATTTATCGCTTAAATTCGTCATAAAAATCACACTGGTACACCAAAAATTAAATACACAGTAGACAGTATACAATGTCCCTAGACAGCGTAAACAAACCAACCCCTACAGTTATGGACAAAATCACCTGAACACTTGGCACTATCTGGCACCTGGGTCGTATATATGATTGGTGTATATCTAATAACGCTGCTTATCATTACATTATGCATGAACTACAAAAAAAATAATAAGCTATGGTATCTAATTATTCTTTAAGTGATCCGTTCTTACAGTAGATTCACACTTTAGTTCACACGAGGAGATTAACGATAAGGAAGCTGTTACCTGGACGTGATGCAGGTGTGGTGTTGGTCAGTAATTAAAGGACTGTTTTGTTGTGTTTTTCTGGTATGGATTTTCAACTGCTTATGTAGGTTATAAATAAGACTCTCTCTCTCTCTCTCTCTCTCTCTCTCTCTCTCTCTCTAGACAGACAGACAGACAGACAGACAGACAGACATACAGAGAGAGAGAGAGAGAGAGAGAGAACAGTGTTACTTCTCTAATTTAAATCCACTTTATTTTCTGGTGTGTGTGTGTGTGTGTGAGCGCGCACGTGCATGCCTGGGTGGTGTTGTCGTGTTGGCTTAGTTACACACGACACACACAAGCTGTTATTGGCCACGACCGTGTGTGTCGTCTCTGTAATGGTATAAGAAACCTTTTGAAAGATTTAGCTGGCCATAAACGACCATTTATTATGATTTTCAAAGTAAACGACATTTTTTGTTTTGAGATGTGTAACTGAGGATGGCAATTTATTTAGGTATCAACGACAGACACGACATCTTTACTTGGGGTAAACGACGAGATCAAATCTGAACGTCGAACAATTTAAAACTTAGTTATTAGTAAACGACAATATTAAGTTTGTTACTGCGGTAAACAACAATCTTATGTTCTGATCAATTTAGTAAACGACAATTTTAAGAACATAAGAACATAAGCCTAGAGGAAACTGCAGCGGGCCTATTGGCCCATACTGGGCAGTCCCGTTTACACCCAACCCCTATTGCTCGTATATCCACCCAACCTACAGGTATGTTTGAAGATATCCAGCGTATTCGCGTTAATGATGATATTTGGTAACTTGTTCCATTCATCCACTACTCTGTTTCCAAACCAGTGTTTACCCATTGTAATGTCCCCTTTGTTTAGCCCTGACTTCCATTTAAACACCTCTAATATATCGCCCCTGATTGATTTAGTAAACGACACAATTTCAAGTTCTGATCAATTTATTAAACGACACAATATTAAGTTCTGATGACTATTGTAAACGACAGCTGTAAGTTACGGTCACCTTATTATGCGACAATATTAACAACTACTGTGAACGCCGTTAGCTTAGTACCAAATGATATCTTGTGCCCGACCATTACTCTCCCTCCCAAGTCTCGCTTTATCCCAACTACAAATCACTGTCGTTTCTTTTTCCTTACAAAGTATAATTAACTTTTTATTCCCCTGATGTAAACGACAACTACACGAAGCTTAGATAAACGACAAGTCATAAGACACTAAGTTACGACAGGTGTAAAAATTGAGTCTTTTTGCCTTGGAAGGAGAAGCCAAATTATACAGAGTTTCTCTTCTTAAATAGAAGAAAATTGTAAGGTCTCGTTAAGTCATGTCAGACCTCGTTAAGTCATGTCAGACCTCGTTAAAGTCATGTCAGGCGAGAGTTTTAAGACGTTTGTGTCTAGTTAATCATATTATCTGGTCGTTATTGTAGTGATGGATGACTGTACCTGGTCATACACTGTATACTCAGGTGTGATACAGGTTAATGATACATAAAATATACATACAGGTATACATATGTCAGTATTAAGATAGGATGATATTGACACAAGAGGAAAGTTAAATTAAAATAAGAGTGAGAAAAACACTAATGTTATTTTAGGTCATAAGTCAGGTGTGCTTGTGACCTCTTGTTAGGTCAGGTCACCATCTTGACCCTGGAGAGACTCACGGATATACTGGCTCTAGCCCACCCTCCCCCCCCCGCCACCTCATACTCGCTGTAATATTATGAAGAACATGCACTCACGCACACACCTTAAGATATATACTCACGCACATACGCATGCACGCACACACAGATGTACACTAGGCCAGGGTTAAGCACATACATAGTCACCACTCACAAATAACCGGTACATATTGGGCACACACGCACATAAACTCAAACACGCACAAACACCCAAACTCGCACACAACACACACACACACACACACACACACACATGCATATTCTCTCTCTCTCTCTCTCTCTCTCTCTCTCTCTCTCTCTCTCTCCTAAATACTTTTTAACAATAGCTGTCTAACCGCATTTTCGCGCCTTCTTGATCGACCATCAAATTATATAACTTTTTGTAAAGCGTAAAGTCGACAAACTTCACGTGAAATAACACGAGAGAGAGAGAGAGAGAGAGAGAGAGAGAGAGAGAGAGAGAGACACTAGCAGCATGTCGGGGTGAAAATATGGGAGTGTTTTGGAGGGAGGGAGGGGGGATGGCTGGGATTAAAGACGAAGAAGATGGAGCAGAAGACGAGAAGAATGTGGTGATGGAGACACATAAAAAGGGGGAAGAAAGAGACAAGGAAAAAAGGGACAGAGAACATTTTGTGAGATTTACCGCGGGTGTGAGAATGAGGGAAGAGAAGGAGATGTGTAGTCTGAGAAGGGGAAGGAGGAGGAGGAGGTGGTAGGGCACAGAGAGAGAGAGAGAGAGAGAGAGAGAGAGAGAGAGAGAGAGAGAGAGAGAGAGAGAGAGAGAGAGAGAGATTGTATTCGTCGGTGAGTCACAAAAACAACGCTGGTGTGGATATTGTTGTGGTCAAGCTGTTTAATACAATGACTACGCGTGGGAGTACTGCAAGAGCCCCACTGACACTAGGCACTGTAAGACCACTCAGTAGCTTGGGTAAAATATATATGACTTGACAACCGTAGACGAGAACTTGTTAGAAGCAGTGGCGAGAATAGAACTAAGAATCTACAATGTTTTTTCCATGTTTATCTTCTCAAATTTCTCAAGAATAAATCGAGTATCTGGGACAAGACAAGGCAGAAGAAATTATAAAACAGTTTGCAAAAATCACTTTCAAGGAACTAAAAATATCATTACCAGACCTGCCTGACATGTGAGTTATTATTCAAGATACAATTGTTAGAAAAATATCCCTGCCATTCTTGATACCAACAAAGTATTAAGGTCATAGCCACATCATTTTTGGCTGTGTTGACAAGAACTTAACTATGTACTTGTAGTAATATTCAGTGTACTGTATATCAAAAGGTGTCTGGCAGCAACTATGGAGGACAACTAAAGTTAAACCTGCTTACCAAGACTCCAAAAACACATCGCGAAAACAACCGCATCACTTCTTTGTTTCACACACTATACGAAAAGGTTCTTGAGAGCAGAGCCATCTTGAGGTAGACAGGCTACTGTTACAAATACTGTCAGTCAAGGCTCACAGTGTCCAGGTCTGCTTGTGAATTCTACATCTTGTATCTAACACTTAGAAACAACACAGCTGGAACCTCTGATACTGTCTGATACTGAAAACTGATCTTGAAGCTGATGAGTTTTGATACTGAGGGGAAATTTGTCTCATTTTCAAGAGTTATCTAAAGTTTCTCTGTGTTAAAGTGCAGTATTACTCTGTACAGTATGTGATGGAGTTTCATATTGGAGTTCGTCAGACCGACTATTAGGGAGGAATTCACATGAACATTTACTTCATCAAATCCCATAAGTTGCAGCTTCCGCTCTCAGTTACCAATAAGGAGATGAATTACTATAGGTAGGCTACAATGGTGAATTAACATAGTTCTATCTGGGATAAAAAAAAGTGAGTTGGTCTCAAAAGGCATGACAACGTGGATACAGCACAATGAATATTAAAACCTAACTAGGATAAAATATAACAAATCTACCTGGCAGCAGTGAGGAACAACTCTCTCGTTATAACTAGTATGAGGAACCGTCTGAAGGGCAACACAACCTTGAACATAAATGGACACATACTCTCACAGGGCCAAGTATACATACACGAAGATAGGTTCTAATGACTTGACGGCTTGTTTGGGACAATGTGAACACAACACACTGTATACTAAGCTTTAATGTACAGCCATTCCAAAAAGTATCGAGACCCCAGAGTCCAATGGAATAGAAAACAAGCGATAACCTCTAACACGTTCATATATCGGTTGGCTTGGCTTGGTTTTAGTCCCATTTTTCATATTTTTTTTCGGATGCCAGAGGTCCCGATACTTTTTGGATTAGCTGTACACAGAGTCAGTATGGTCGGCCCTTCCTTCGACTACTTTCACTTCCCAAACAGTAAAGCTAGACACCCATAAACAGATGTCACTATTAAGGTTTTCTTTGCCTTCTATTAATTAATTTTCAGTCCTGTCGTCTCAGCCGTTCCATGAGTGAAAAAAAAAATACCCGGCACCACATATGACTTCAGCCTTCACATCCACATCATCATCATAAGCCAGACGCGTGACTAACATCCAACAGTCATCCATTCTTCTGGGTCGTCTATGCCACTTAAGATTTTTTTTCTAATAACAGCAAGAGGCAGCAATGACACCGCACAATCTTATCACTTATAATATCACTTATAATACACAGAATGAATTTTTTTTATCACTTGTAACAACTTCCGAGGTACTGTATGCCAGAATCCTCCAATATTCCTCACACTGATGATCGATCCATTCTCAGATAAAACCTATTTGAAGTTAACGCACAAAATGTCACGACTGTCCATCAAGTTCCATACTTCTACAGCAGTTGTCACATTGTAAGAGTGTAATCAATTGTATGAGTTATATCTTGTTATACTTCTCTAATACTGATCAAGAGTACAAGGTTCCAGACTGTACACTACAGTATTATTTAAACCAGGACAGGATATCCGGGGAACCTAATCTACGGACTTGGCGCACCCACATTCAACCACACTTACAAACTAACTTGTCTCCACTAGATGTTAAAGACTTTTTTCTCCTGATTATTTCTTCTCGTATAACTCTCAGTAACTAGTAAGACATAAAAAAAAGAACTTGATGTTTCTACCTACATTTTTCATGACTGCAGCCGGATCATCATCGTGACCAGGTGTTTTATTATTCTTTACATTATTGATTGTAACCTTTACGTCTTTCGGGGTCACCTCTGATGCTCTCGGCTCTACTACTGTGTATTGCTTGTTCCTGGATGACAACTGTTTAGGGTCTCTCGTGTGTGTGTGTGTGTGTGTGTGTGTGTGTGTGTGTGTTCAGCAGCAAATAACAATCTCTTCACAACATTTCTTCATTGACTAATCTGTCCCGTTTCCAGGTAATTTTTCTTCTTGTTTTTCTTCCTGATTTTAAAACCTTTAAATTATTAATCTTATTTTCCTATATACATCTTGTTTCTATGTATAACTTCCAGCTTTTCTCTCTGGGTGTTGTTCTTCTCTTTGTTATTAATCCTCTTTGCTATTCCATAATTATCATGTTTCTTTTGTCTTCATCTTCACTATATAGTCTGCAACATCTTCCCGGCTTCTCTTTTCCTGTTTTATTTACTTCAGCTGGTTATCTACGCGCATCACATGAAGATTAGGCACCCTATCTTACTTTACCTGATGATTAAGCAACCAAACCAAACCTTATCTCCTCAAGTAACATTAGGGTGTTTAATTATCAGGTGAAATAAGATGGTGGGGCTAAATCTTCAAGTGATCAGTCTCCACTCTTCTTCATAACAAGTCAACAAAGTTTCTTCTCTCTCATTCCTCTATCAGCACCTCAAATCCTCAGTAGTGAAGATTGATAAAAAAAAATCTGCATCTTTAATCCTTCTATGAGGTATTTCGCGTAATTTCCTCGGTATAGATTCGGTACAGGATATTCAAAGTTAAATTTCATAGACGGTATTTGTATATAAGTAGTTCATTTCTCGCCAAGTCGTCAACATTCAAATCATACGAGTCCTGAGTACTGCTACAAGATCCAACAACACACAGTATCTTTATTACAGGATGGGTACTGTATGTTACTCCCAGGCCAAACACACTTCATTAATCCGGCATGAGACTGATATACTCGCTCAATTGACCCTATCATAGCTGACTCAAAATTCAAAGTTTTACCGAGGCGTTCTTGGCACAAAAAGCTTCTGGGAAAAGATACATAAACACCTCCTTGACTTACAGCAGAAAGCGCCCTTCAAAGCTAAGAATCCCACACCCACCAGTATGTTATGGGGTCTTAGCTCCTGTCAAACGAAACTTCAGTATCCTTGACAGAATACAAATGAGAGCAATGCTTCTTATCTCTCAAGTCCCAGGAGCTGAGAGATACTGGAGGGGGAGGAGGGGGCAGTGGTACTTCTGACGGCGCAGTTATTACCTCACAAACAACACCCGCGTCGTGGAGTCTAAACAGGACAACGAAGTTAAGATACTCTTCCTTAACCCTTTGAATACAATGACCTTTTTCGTACTCAAGGGGTTAAGTTATAGTACTCAAGGGGTTAAGTTATAGTACTCAAGGGGTTAAGTTATCGTACGCAAGGGGTCAAGTTATCATGTCTTTGTTTAATAACTTAAGTAAGTTAGGTAGATGTATTCTGCCCCACACCACACCCTTCTTGATCCACGCCACATCCCTTCCTGCTCCACGCCACATCCCTTCCTGCTCCACGCCACATCCCTTCCTGACCATAAATCCCTACACATAAAAGAGGAGATTACAGCTACTAACACACACTATCCTTAGGGAGATGAAACATTGTAGGGGTGACTTAGATTACATTACATAGGGCAGTAGCGAAGAACCTGTAGAGATAACGGGACGGTGAAACAGGAAAAAAATTCTCTCAGTAAGTTGGTCAGTCAGCTAAAGAGTCAAGTCAGTTGTGAGATTTAAATAGACTGAAGAAGGTTGTCAGTCAGTTAGATAGTGAGTCGTTTAGAGTCAGTTAGAGAGTCAGTCAGTATCAGCCAGTCATTCAGTTAGAGAGTCAGTCAGTATCAGCCAGTCAATTCAGTTAATCTATCAGTCAGTCAATTAAATAATCAGTAAGTCAGTTAGTCTATCAATCAGTCAGTTAGATAATCAGTCATTTAGTCAGTCAGTCAGTCAAAACTTACCATCATTAGCAGACAAATGGAACACGCTAACAAAAAACAATATTTACACACGTGTCCCCAAAAGCCATAGCGAGCGAACAGCAGTGCCAGAGCGAGCGAACAACAGTGCCAGGGCGAGCGAACAACAGTACCAAGGCGAGCGAATAACAGTGCCACAGCGAGCAAACAACAGTGCCAAGGCGAGCGAATAGCAGTGCCACAGCGAGCAAACAACAGTGCCAAGGCGAGCGAATAGCAGTGCCAGGGCGAGCGAATAGCAGTGCCAGGGCGAGCGAATAGCAGTGCCAGGGCGAGCGAACAACAGTGCCTGGCGTCTCACTCAATCTTGTAAACAAACGATTACGGAAGAAGCCCAACGAGACCAATGTTCTCTTACCTGTTGCCTATAGTGGAGTTGTTTCTCACACACACACACACACACAACTGAAGCCCTGTCAGTATGTAAAGCATGAAGAGCCTTAGTGTGTGTGTGTGTGTGTGTGTGTATACAAACTATATCCAGCCGGATAAGTTGGGTGTAAATCCATTCATCCGAAAATCATATTGAATTTTTGGCTCAATTATTTCCCACTAAATTATATGCTTTTGCTTAATTAATCATGAATAACAAGTGCCGAAGTAATTATTCAACAAATTAATGCTCATAAAAGTAGTATGTTATTTATTTCAATATTGTAAAATGTTACACGTCTAGTACATAACACATTTAATATATATTTAACACATTAGCATCACCAACTCGTGTCACCCCACGGCAAAATGAAGTCGTCATTAGTTGTCTTAATTTTGTCTTGAGAAATAAAAAAATATGTCCCCAATGGCTGTAGACCAGTTAGAGGCAGTGTGGATACAGTACACTAATGACTAAGCCTTCTGTACACAAAGAGCCACTGAGGCCAGTACTCTACTGCTATCACTTCCCTAACTATTAAGTAAATACCCCTTCTGAAGCTGGACCGACTAGGGGCGCCCTCTTTGAATAGACTGGAGTTTCGTTATTTTATTTTTACATTCAATATCTGTGTTTAATATCGGCAAATTAACATTGATAACCTGTATTATTTAATTACTAAACTGTAATGTACATTTTACCTTCACATCTCAGTCTATGACCTCCTCTGGTACTGAAAATTATGGCTTCTGTTTACCAAAATAAACTCAACTTCGTCTTCACTTCTACCACGGAAAATTCCTAAGTCTCTATACCGTTAGTTTTCATGATGACTCGGTTCTAGTTCGTCATCGCGACAGTTCCCCGTTAGTTTTCTCACCGACACCAAACATTCTTACAAATTCATCACAATCATTTTTCTTAATCATAACACAAAAGTTACCCGATTTTAAAACGATCTACCTGGCCTTTTGACGAAAATTTGTCTGAGTATTTCACTGTTAGGACGTACACAGTACACCATCACAAGGTGTAACAGCAACTAGTGTAGTACTGTGTTGTGGCGATGGAAGGTTTTTATCTGATGGTCTTATGTTTTTCCAATTCTACTGTTGACTGACTCCTGCACTGACTTGTTAATCAGGATCTCAAACACGATATACTCATTTAAAAAACACAAATAAACCAAAATAACAGACATTAAAGGTTATGGATGTACTAGGAGCTGAAGATGGACGAGGCAGCACTATTTACACCAAGGTAATACACGACCTGCCTCCCCATGTGTCAGGCAGAGTAAGGTGATGCTTGAGTCGGAATCTTCATATAGGTCACTACGACTGGATATTCCCTGTGTGTCACCATTGTACTGTATATACACACGAACACCAATCTGTAGCATAATTACTGTAGAGTTTTACAGCTACACAATACAGACCTGTTCGAGACATTTCACAGTAAGCTACAGGAGTCACAGCCACGACCCTAAAAAAATGGGCTTTGTAGAATTAGCGACGTGGAGAGATCAGATGGACGAGCACCTCCTCTTGTTGTAACTAATGTGAGTCTGAGAACCTTATATTGTATAGCCATGAGTACCTGTTAATACCCACCCACCACCTTTCATAATGTACTTGTGCTCAAACAGTTCAGTATCGGGAGCCTGTGGTCACTGACTGGTCCGGCTACAGTAAACCTGAATGGAGTTTGGTGATTACAGTCAAAAGCAAAAAAAAAAAAAAAATGATCTTAAATCGATTTGCAAGATTTAACAACTAATTCAATACATTCGTAACTTCAGCCATTAAGAGATATGATCCAAGATTCAAATAAATTTAACTAAGAAGTAACTTAATATATTAAAACTATTTGTCACTTCACTAAGGAGACAAACTGTGATTCAGGGTCATGAAACATCTCAAGTCACGTAACGCCAAGTGAAGAAGATGAGGGAAATAATATATGAAAATGATCCAAGAAAATGCACAGGCTGAACACTGAACCTTAACTAAGAGTGGAAATGACTGAGAAGCCAGCCAGCCAGCCAGCCACATGCCACACAAACCAGCCAGCCAGCCATAAACCAGCTATAAACCAACCACAAACCAACCAACCAGCCAGCCACAAGCCAAAACAATCACTCCCAAGGAAGTGGAGCATAAACCGACATCATAAAGAAATAAATGGGTAAAAACACCTACCAAAGGAGAAGAAATGACGGGAAAAATCATGTTATAGGGAGAGATGAAGAAGACTCTCGACTGGATCCTACGTGTTAAGGACTCTCGACTGGATCCTACGTGTTAAGGACTCTCGACTGGATCCTACGTGTTAAGGACCCTCGACTGGATCCTACGTGTTAAGGACCCTCGACTGGATCCTACGTGTTAAGGACCCTCGACTGGATCCTACGTGTTAAGGACTCTCGACTGGATCCTACTTGTTAAGGACTCAGGGTTAGATGTATTTACTGTAGCTGTGAGAGCAAAGTACACGAGGGACAGCTATCAGTAGGAACATTATAAATACCAGCATATACATTATGTAGATATGAAGAAAAACAGCTACATGAGTACATTTTCCTGCAGGTAATTCCCGAGCGAAATCAAAATCATTAGTGTAAATTGGTTTCGCATTTTACAAAATCGAAAATGAACTGTTAGAGATATACATTTGGCAATTCTCCGCCATTAGCGATGAAAATGTATTCTCTGGTCATTTCACGCCAAATGAACAGATACAACCAACACTAATTTGCTACCTGTTATTCTGCTCCTGCTGCAATATTACCTGGGAATTAGATAAAAATTAGCTAATTTTCGTTTTCATGTTTGTAAATACTAGTAGCAGGATTTTTTTTGCAAGCATCAGTGACTTAGAAAGATACTTAATAATGGTTTTTATATGATTAAGATTATTATTACCTGAGTGTATAATGATCATGTGTTTGTTTATTCCATCCTACTTCCTAATCATCTTTGTCGTCACTCACCTGTCTCAGTCTCCCCCCCCCCCCCCCGCCGCGCCAGCAGCTAAAGTGCATCATTAACATAACCTAAACATACACCACTGTTGGTCTAGTCTGAACTTAATAAAGACTTTACCATTTGGTGTCGCCACAGCATTAGTTGGTAGATTATGCCGGGAGTTTACAGCTCTTCCTCCAGCCAAGTTAGTTTCAGTAGTGTTGTGTGTTGGTAACTTCTTCAGCTGGAGACTGTGACCTGTGGTGAGTGAGGTGCTGCCAGCGAATTCCACGTATGTAACAGTCGGGGACAAAAGTTGTCTCCCTGTGGTGAAACTGAGTCATGGGAATGAGTCTCTGAACTGACTTAACCTGACTGTTTCATCTCCTTTTGGATCGATGCTGCTTCATTTTGGGCCGGAGAGAGCTTCTGACCCCAACTGTACATTTGGCTGAGTAGTTCCCATTGAGGGGTTCATAGTCATGTATTATCCTCCTCTTGTTCTTCTATAAGGTAAAATGTTCCAGCCTCTACAGGTAAGGGTGTCAGCACATGTCTGGTTG
The DNA here is from genome assembly GCA_958450375.1 of Homarus gammarus. NCBI lineage: Eukaryota > Metazoa > Arthropoda > Malacostraca > Decapoda > Nephropidae > Homarus > Homarus gammarus. The sequence continues at coordinate 1,322,228 of CAUDMG010002191.1, read as the reverse complement.
CTCTTCCTTGTACATTTTCCATCATTTGGTTGCGTTTACGTATCTCAGACACCAGACACAGATGCAGTACTCCATGTATGGCAGCACAACACCTCCACAGTCACATTCAAACACACCATCTAGATAATTATGTTTATATTACTCTAGCAAAATGTTTATCAATACAAAAGGTTAGATCAAAATTTCTTGGGAGTTATCTGAAAAAATGTTATGGACTGACAAACATAATCGGTCCAAAGACACTATTTTGCGGAACACCACTTGTCACAGGTAAACACAGTCAAAATTAGTATCTTTACGGAGGGGTCGGATGAATTTCAAAATGATCACTGCGACTCTTGTTGGCTCGGTAGGGTTGTCAAAAATCTTTCACCCGTTGTGTGATATTATTTAGCACAACACTGTAAGGATACTTTTGTGATAGAGTGTAAACAAGTGATTTACTGCATATAACCTTCACCACCACACGTTGTTTAAGATCATTAAGAAATTTGAATCACGTGAAAATTAGGCACCCAAGCTTATTACACCTGTGACTACACGGCCTAAAGCTACCTGGTTAATCCATGATAAAATCCCGTCTATAACTTACCCACTTAGGTTAATATCTAGACTTTCAAGCGACATTGTATGAAGAGGCTTGACAGTTCATGTTATGTGTTAATAATCACCGCTATGTTTTAGTGCCCATACACCCGGGGTCTCCAGCAGCTGTGTCGGAGAGGATTCAGATTTGCCCCCGAGGGGGCTAGTTTATTGGGCACCCCCTTACATCCTGTGCAAGGTGAAGCGCAGAAGCGTTTACAGCGCCCAACAGGGAAGTATGAAAAGTTCATACTTGCCTTTATGACTCGTACATTTAGGGTGTAAAAGCCTGAAGGGTCATAGGTTTTGTCAAGTTACATAAAGTGAGAGAATGATGAGTGTGTGGGGGGGGAAAGTTCCCGGTACATTTTATCTGTTTATGGCAAAGAGTGGCAGGTTCCTAATAATGTCAAATGCCAGGCCTGTGACTAGGAGGAGGGATATCTGGTCTGGGAGGGAAGAGGTGTTGGTAACGGCTGGGGACCTATAGGAGGAGGTCATAGGGCAAGTGAGGATGTAGTGAGAGAGGGTGTGAGAGTGGGGTTGGCCCCCTGTCGGAGAGGAGTTGTCAACTCACTCCACTCACTGTGTTGTCAGGTCAGCCCCACGACCCTCTGGCTTCTGTCGTTAACTTTCTGATCAAACATTTAAAAATATAACAAAAATATAGTTTTTTTTTTATAACAAGTGATAAAGTTATTAATTGCAAGGATATAGCGTTACTGAAGGGGCATCTGTCTCCAATTGGTGTTGAAAGTTAATATGTTTCTGTGGCGGAAATAGTGAGGTAAAATGTGGTATTAATAATATGAGGAGAGAGGTACAGTAGTTACTTCAGATGACACAGAACTTTGTAGCTATTCACTTGTTACATTCATCGCCATTGTCGAGTATAACAAACTAGCTGGGGTACACGGAGTTGGTCGGGTTTGTTTTTGACGAGATAAATCTAACCAGAATGGATTATGAACTAAGTGGCGCCGGCGTCCATGTTGGTTTTCCTGTACGATAATCTCTACCTTTGTTTTTCCATCGTTTTAAGAGTTATTTACCTATCTTATAATTTACAGTAGGGTTTGTGGATAACTGGTTTAGGTAGGAGGGTTTATTTATACGTGCGTGTGTGGGGTGCTAGTGGGATGTTCCGACGCCTGGCACATCGGTAGGGGAGCCGAGGGTCAAAACTCAACAAAATTCTTCACTCGGGACATTTCTGAGGTGCCAGTGCTTCTCCTTGTCAAATTTAAGCTCTGTCTTTATAACTGTAGCTATGCATAAATAACATAACACAGTATATGGAACAGCACTCAATAAGATAGAAGCAACTGTGACTATAGATATGCTAATTATTTACAACGATCTCAAAAAACAACTACAAAAAACAGAGTAAACACGTATTAAAAAGTTTTTCAGTGAGTGACATTTACCCTCAATGACCAAATCACGAACAGTACAGAGCCATTAACATACCAAATTAAATAAAGTGCTCTTGGTCAGTGGAGCAGTAAATCAGTGAATCAATGAGTCAGTAAATCATTGACTGAACAGCATAGAGAACTAGCCTATCAGAAACAAAAACAAACAAAACACTATTAACCTACTAACCTACCTACTAACCTCCCTACCTATCTACCTACCTACTAACCTCCCTCCCTACCTACCTACCTACCTCCCTACCTACCTACCTACTAACCTCCCTCCCTACCTACCTACCTCCCTACTAACCTCCCTCCCTACCTACCTACCTACCTCCCTACCTACCTACTAACCTCCCTCCCTACCTACCTACCAACCTACCTCACCCGACACATTCTTCTTGCCTCGTAAACAACAGGTAAAGCCCCCCCACACCTGCACTAATGATGATGATAAGATTAAGATGAGTGGTTGTAATGTGAGGTGAGGCCAGTTACTGCATGACCAACACTCTCATTCTACACAAACTTTTTCCCCCCCGCCGCCCCCACAAGTACACAGTAAGTTGGTGGTAGTTTAATGTAGGAGGAGCCTTTGGTGGTAATTATGGACTCGTTAGCATGCCAGGCAACTTCTCTCAAGCTGAAGGACCCAAGAACTAATTTGCATAAGCTTGGATGTTGGATAGATGGATAAGTGTGTGTGGAGAGAGAGAGAGAGAGAGAGAGAGAGAGAGAGAGAGATCTTATTTCCACACAAGTACAAACAATAACATCAGCTAGACACAACACAGAGCCTAACCCAGTATAAACTACACCACGACGCGCCATAGTTCATTTAGGCTGTGTGCGTGACATTCTACCCCTCCCATCTCATATCTCACCCTTTCCTTATGCTCAGCCTTTTTAACTGAACCATTTTCTTTTCCTCTTTTTCCGTGGGTTATTTTCTTCTTCTTTTCCTCTCAGCAGTAGACAGTTCTATCTTCTCTCTCTCTCTCTCTCTCTCTCTCTCTCTCTCTCTCTCTCTCGTGGTTTACAGGTGTCACTTAATGAGGTTAGTTCCCACTTGTTTTTCTCAAAGGTACCCCATTTGAACCTATTTCTTAAGGCCATTGAAGTAAGTTTAAAAAAAGACTCGCCTTCACCCATTACAAAAAACCAACTTTCCCAATTCGTTTGTGTTTTTTTTCCAAGGAAGTGTTAAGACATATGTTAACTATGTCAACCTTTTCGACAAGTTGATAATAAAAGTAAATATTAGTAATGACCTCTGGAGAACTAGACATGTACTGCTGACCTGACCTGACCTAACCTAACCACCATCCTACCTCCAACACATCCCATCACCACCCCCAACACTCCATCACCCATACCTCTCACCATCACCCCCTCTTCCACCTCCAACACCCCCCCATCACGACCCCTCCCTCAAGCAGAAGAGCATGGCTACATCGACCAGTTCATCATTATTCACCTTAAGAATTCATTACCTGGCCGGGTAGTTCTGTCCCCGTCTCTGGCTTCAAAAATACAAGAGGCAGTAGACGGCATAATGGCCCCACTCCTCCCATTCATGACCAACCAAGAATAATGGGGCACATTTTTTAATTCTCACAGCTCCTGTCCGGCCGTGGCTGAGGTGAGGGGGAGGGGAGTGAGGGGAGGGGAGAGGGGTAAGATGGGGAAGGGAAGGGAGTGGAAGGAGGGGAAGGGGTAGGATAGAGAGGGGAAGGGGTAGCATAGCAAGATGGGGGGGGGGTAAGATGGGGAGTAGGAGAGGGGATAAGATGGGGAGGGGATAGAGCAAAGAGGAATGGGGAAAAGGATTGGATGATAGGGAATAGGGAGAGGAAGGACGGAGGAAGGTGGGAACTGGGAGAGGGATGGGGTAGAGGGGTAATGGGGAAGGTGAGGTTAGGTTATGCTAGGTTAGCTTAGGTTAGGTGGGGTTAGGTTATGCTAGGTTAGCTTAGGTTAGGTTAGCTTAGGTTAGAGTAGATTTGGTAAGGCTATGTTAGGTTAGGTTAGATTACATTATGTTAGGTCATGTCATAGTTGGGTTAGGTGAAGTCAGGTCAGGTCAAAGCTGGATTAAATTGGCGTTAGGTTGGGTGAGGTCAGGTCAAAGCTGGATTAGATTAGCATTAGGTTAGGTTAGATCAGGTCAAGTCAAATCTGGATTAAATTAGCGTTAGGTTAGGTGAGGTCAGGTCAGGTCAAATCTGGATTAAATTAGCGTTAAGGCGTTCAATTACCATTCGAAATAAATTGTGGTACCGCATCTTCAGGTAATTTACCCTGGAGTCTAACATTTCATCATTTCTTTCTCGTATTTCCTCCTCTTCTCCTACATATTCATTTATCTCATTCTCCTCTTCAGATTTCTCTTTGTGTTAATCTCCCCCTTCTCAAGTCTCTATCTCCCTGCCCCTAAATGCACTAACCTAATCACCTCATCTCTCTCTGTCTCTCCTTTACGTCTTTCCCCTGTCTCTTGCAAAACATCTCAAGTGACCAACGTCTTTATCCTTTGTTCTTGTGAATTTTTACTTCTCACGTTTTATGACAATTTTATTCTTTATTCAATTTTGTATCTTTTTCTTCTTCTCTTTCCTTACATTCTTCTCCATTTCCCTCAGCTATGTTCGTTATTTCTCTCTTTCTCTTCCCATCACTTCCACCTTCTTATCTTCTAAATCTGTTTTCGTCTGGTATATAAGATTCACTTTAATTCCCGTTCATATTACTTTGATGTTCTCTCTTTCTTCTCCTTCTGTTTATTCTCTCTACGAATCTCTTTATCACCTCCTCCTCCTCCTCCCCTTCACCTAACCTAACCCAAAACCGCTTGCCTTCAACTAAGCTAAGATCCTCCTCCCCTTCGCTGCTGCAGGATAATCCACAGCCTCTCCTGCCGCTGCTTCTGCCTCTGCTCCAGCGTTGGTTCTGCTGCTAATAATTGATATAAGAGTCCCCCGGGGGCTGGTAACGGTGCAAGAAAAGGCCCCCGCGGTGGTAAAATTGGCAAGCGACCGTCCTACTCATTGGGAATCGAACACTGACGCTGGGACTACGAAAGAAAAATGTTGTGAGTTTTGAGCGCTGTCTTGTGGCTTAATCTAATACAATTTATAACTTCAAACCTTTATTCTTATCATTACAAACTCCTATACAATTCCATCAGGAGGGTAATTGGTGTATATTTCTCCCAATTACAGATGAATGGGTGAATTGGGAGGAAAATTATATAGAAAATGGGGGTATATAGGTTAGTGGAAGCCGTAGTCGAGGGTAAGGTTAGCGTGACGGTGGGCGGAAAGGGGACCCTGTGGTGGTCAGCGTCGGGTCTCCCTGTAATTAACGGTCTCTCATCAACAGGTCTCCCGCTGCCATATTTGTTCGCGATAACCTCTCCAAAGTATTCTGGTTCGTGGCCGCAGAGAATTTTCAGCCTACTTTAAGAGTGATTAGTTAGTGGCGGTGTATTCTTGAGTAGAGCAAAACGGAGAAGCTTTTGGGGGTGGGCTGAGAGGTGGTGAAAAAAATCTTGGCTTCGATCTCTCTCTCTCTGTCTCTCTCTTTCTCTCTTCCGATTCTCTAGTGGGAGTGACAGTAATGGTTCTCACAATGAAAGATGCTGTCTGACGAGAGAGAGAGAGAGAGAGAGAGAGAGAGAGAGAGAGAGAGAGAGAGAGAGAGAGAGAGAGAGAGAGGCACTATTAACAGATATACACAGCGATGAGAATAACAGACAGAGAAACAGACAGACACAGACAGAAATAAACCATTAGAAATCCAAATAAAGTGACTGATATACATATAAATAGACAAATACGCAAGATATGATGAATGGACAGGTTAGCACAGGTGTGTGGGAGGCATTCATTAACCACCAGGTGTAAAGGTGACGAGGGTCGAGCTTCAATAGGTATTTGCTTATTATTTATTTATCAATTCTCCTCCACACTTCATTTATTACTTTATTCTTCTTATTTCTACTTCAGATTTTGTTCTCTGATCCTCCTCTGTATACATTTTCCTGTTTTATTCTCTCATTTGCCTTACGGATTTCATTTTCCCTCCTAGTGACTTCATTTTCCCTCCTCCTGACTTCATTTTTCCTCCTCGTCACTTCATTTTCCCTCCAAGTGACTTCATTTTTCTTCCTCGTGACTTCATTTTCCCCCCTCCTGACTTCATTTTCCCTCCTCCTGACTTCATTTTCTTTCACTACCTTAACCTTCACTTTCTCTCACCGTGAGTACATTTTCCCTTATCGTGACTTCAAATTTCCCTCCTCCTGACTTCATTTCCCTTATCGTGACTTCAAATTTCCCTCCTCCTGACTTCATTTTCCCTCCTCCTGACTTCATTTTCCCTCCTCCTGACTTCATTTCCCTTATCGTGACTTCAAATTTCCCCCCCTACCATGCTTGCCTCCTTGCTTGTTAACATTCCGGCTCTCCAACCTACCGTGAGGGGGCCGTAACGTGACGTCCAAGTATCGACTGACAGCCAACACCGCCACAACACTCAACATGTGGCAGCACCAGGCAAGCAGTCAGTCAGTCCTCTTTGATTTACTAACTAGACACGCCTACCTGCGTCACCAAGGTCCAACCACATACCTGAATCACCTACTCTCTCTCTCTCTCTCTCTCTCTCTCTCTCTCTCTCTCTCTCTCTCTCTCTCTCTCTCACCTGTTCCCTTATTCCTGTTATAATCTCTCTCGCTTTTTATGTTCATTATTCTTGCTTATACTTCCCTTCTTTTACTCTCCCACTCTCTTTTTCTCTTCTAGTTCTCCCTGTCTCTTTCCATTCTCCCTCTCTCCTCTAGTCCTTTCTTCCTATTCTCTCTATCACTTTCTCTCTAAGCTCTCTCATGCCTTCTCTCTTTTCCTCTCTCATTTTCCCTCTTCATCCCCCTCTTCCAGTCCTTCATTCGTCCCTTCTTCCATCCTATCTTTTCAATCTCATCTTCCACTCCCTCCTCCGTTACTCTCACTCTCCTCCTCCTTCCTATCACTTCCCTCTACTTCTCTCTACTCCCCCACTCACCTTCCCTCCCTATTACTCCCGTCTACTCTCCCATTCACCTCTCCTTCCTATCACTCCCCTCTACTTCTCTCTACTCCCCCACTCACCTCTACTCCCCCACTCACCTCTCCCCACAATCTACCACTAGTCCTCAATATTCACCCCCCCCCCAAGGTAAAACATACATCTCTATTAATTGATTTCAGCAAGGTGTGTCATAGCCCAATATTTACCTGTTGCCCAGGTGTCAACGAGGCTCCACATAGGTGAGAAACCATATGGAATGTTGAGTTCCTGCCAGGTGTAAAATGTTTGGTGTGGAAGGTAAGTAATTTGAACGTCTAAATCAAAATGTGTGTGTGTGTGTGTGTGTGTGTGTGTGTGTGTGTGTTTTTACCATGTTTTAAGTGACACGAGTTTATAGTTTCAAATTCAAGCGAGTTTTTTTTTTTTTTTTTTTACGTCAATTTTCATGTTAACTTGAACTTAAAAGCTTATGAGGTGTTTGTAAGCTTTCATGACTATATTTCTAAGTTAGTCCCTCAAGTCTGTGTTTTTGCGCCATTTAGTAAACTCTCTCAGTGGTGATCAATACTGAACCTATTATCGCCTCCATGTTGCTGTTGTACGCTCTGATCATGATACATGTTATGACATTTATATTCAATCAAGTTTTTGCCCGAGTCTGGTGTTGGCCACTACATATTGAGTTCTATATTGTGTTGATTATATATAAAACCTATTACTTTTTTGTAAATATTTCTCTCCAATACTGACTACACGATGTACAGATCCCGATGGCCCGTTAAAGGCAGTGTGGATATAGTACACTGTATACTAACATCTTCAGCACACATGAAAGAGTGGGGCCGGCACTGCACTCGATCGTCTTCCACTTCCCTTACCGCTAAGTTAGGTACACATTTACAGCTTGGTGAACTGGGGGTACTCCTAGAGTGAACCAGCCACCCTCAAGACAGGACTAAGTGATGTACTCCTGTACATTAGACATAAAAGCTCCCAGAGTAACTCGGTACCTGCTGAAAACTATTATCTGAGCTTTAATCATCGTTCTTATTATATTAATCATAGTATCCCGCCACATTGTCGTCTTTATCACGAGAGAGCGTGTAGTTGTGACGTAATATCACAATATAATTCCCTCCCTGTGATTGGCTGATCGAATTCCGAAGTGAAAAGGACATCGTGTGTGATTTTAAAGCCTCCTGGTGTACAAAAACCCAGAAAATCCCCGGATAAGCCGTCAAATAAGGAAGGAGGACTTGTGTCGCAGGAATGGCTTCATAACTCGAGGTGATGACACACCACCGACAACGAAGACCAGAGAGCGAGGTGTGTGACGACCCTTCTGAAGTGTGTGGGGGGGGGGGGGGGCCCGAGGGAAAAAACTGACCCCATTGACCCCAGACGCTGACCCCAGATGTTGACCCTAGACGCTGAACCGAGATGCTGACCCCAGACGCTGACACCACTGACCACAGATGCTAACCCCAAGCACTGACCCCCAGATGCTGACACCACTGACCACAGATGCGGACCCTAGGCACTGATCCCAGATTGAACCCCAGACAGTGACTCCAAACACTGACCCCAGCTACTGACCCCAGCCGCTGAACCCCAGGCACTGACCCCCAGACGGCGACACAAGACGCTGACCCCAGATGCTGTACCAATGACACTGACCCCCCCGTCGGTGACCCCAGATGCTGTACTCACGACACTGACCCCCCCGACGGTGACCCCAGACGCTGAAACCCAAACACTGAACCCAGACGCTGACCCGAGATTGACCCCCACACTGACCCCAGACACTGTACTCACGATAACTGTCCATAAAATAAAAACAAAAATAAAGGATTGAAGCAGTTGTTGACCTTTTCAGTACGATGACTTAACCCCCTATATATGACAACACCGTACTCAAAAGGAGGTTAATTCTTCTTACTCAAGAGTTATATTATTGTACTCATGGGGTAGAATCAATGTACTCAAGGGTTTAATTCATCGTACTGTAGGTGTTAAAGAGGTTATCTCACCTGGTACTTACTAATTAAAGACAGGTGATATTAAAAGAGTATTGTTTACTATAATTCTATCAGACCAAACACCTTATCAATACCAATGTGCTTAAATAATACATCCACCTGAGATATTCATTCATTCAAACTAAACTAAACATGGCTATCACTAACAAAGATGATTTTAAATATCGATCACACAGTAGGTAATATCCTTAAAACTACAGCAATTGACTGATATTCTACTTCACTGATCTTGGCGTGGTACAGCATTTAAACGCAAATATTCATCACCACTCGAATCAAATACAGCCCAGGGTAATAATGTACCCAGTGGCCTCATACAGGTGGGCATTATCACTCATTTATTCCATTGAGCAACACATATCTCGTGCCAGAGCTGAATGAAGTATTTCAAGTACTGCCACAGAAAAAAGTCACCGCTATAAAACACTCACTGCTGTCGTGTGTGTGTGTGTGTATCATGAAGAATAAATGGTCATAAACCAATACCCCAACGTATTTTAACGCGACAAATTATATTTACTAATATGGTATAAACGCTTAAATACCTTTGTTGTTGAAGGAGATTAATACATTTATAACAGCTACGTATAAAGGGAGGGGGGGGAACTCAACTAAGGCCCCCCCCACCTCCCACCATGCAGTTACACACATGCCTCACATACACACATGCCTCACATACACACATACCTCACATACACACATCCCAACAACCCACCCACGTAGACACACTCACACTTAAGACACACTCACCCAAACACTCACCCAAACACACACACATTATCTAACTCAATCTCCGCAATCACCCAAATTGTACCCCATGTCCTTTAAATGCGCACGCACACTAACACACACACACATCTTTTAAAACGCACACAAACACGTACAACTCACGCACACACCACTCTCACTACGCCACGCCTACACACTGAGTAATGTATGATTGTACGTGTGTGTGTGTGCGCGCGTTGTGTGTGTGTGTATTTTTACGTTTTTGTGTGTGTGTTTACATTCTATGCATGTTTCAGTGGTGCTAGCTTTTGCGGGTGTGTGCGTGCATGACTGGAAAATACAATGATGTGTGTGTGTGTGTATATGTACGTGTTTATGTACATGTGTGTGTGTTATAAGTACGTGTTTATAGATACGTATGTGTGTGTATGTGTGTATATATGAGTATGTGTATATGTACCTGCTTATGTGTATGTGTGTGTGTGTGTGTGTGTAATGTTGTTGATACCTGTCTCTATATAGCACCAGTACAATCATGGTATATATCCTCCACCTCCACCCTAATCTTCTTCCACCCCTCCCCTCCCCTTCCCCTCCCCCTCCCCTCCCCCTCCCCCTCCCCTCCCCCTTCCCCCTCCTCTTTCCCCTCCCTACTCCCCCTTCACCCCTTTTTTTCGTATTTTCGTTGTCAATTCACAGTATGAGTCTCCGATAGGAACTTTAAAAGGGGGTGAGGGAGGGAAGGGAAAGGGGGAGAGAGAGGTAGGGTAGGGGAGGGGTGAGGGAGGGAGTTGGGGAGAGGGAAGGTAGGGGGAGACATAGGTAGGGTTGGGTAGGGGAGGGGGAGGGGAAATGTAAGGGAAGGGGTTATGGTGGGAGGAAGGGAGACGATAGGGCAATGGGTCCACAGTTATTTTCGGACCCTATATTCGATATTTCGTACGTTTGGGGAGGGTGATGGGGCGTGGGGAGGAGGATGGGGCGTGGGGAGGAGGATGGGGTGTGGGGGAGCATGATGGAGCGTGGGGAGGACGATGGGGTGTGGGGGAGGACGATGGGGTGTGGGGGAGGACGATGGGGTGTGTAGGGAGAATGATTATGTAGTGATGAGAAGGGAAGAGGGGGAGAAGGGGGAGAAAAGGCATACATACAGTACAAGTGCCGTATATCAATAGAAAGTGCTATTGATATGTAATTACCCAAGCAAAGGTGTCGCCAAGGTAAGAGGCTCCAACCACCTCACCCCTCACCCCTTAACCCTTACCCCTTACCCTCTTCTACCCCTCACCCTCCTCTACTACCCCCCCCCCCCCACCTGCCAGCTATCGGGAGGAGTGTAAGAGCGACAAGCCACAATTAAGCTCTGGTTCACCTTGACGATCTGTAAATCAATATCAACCATTTTTAAAATTCTCTTAAAACTTTGTGCAATGGGAAATATTGTTGTTGTTTTTATAGTTGTAGTTTTTGTTGTAGTTGTTCTTGTTGTAGTTGTTCTTGTTGTAGTTGTTGTTTTTGTTGTAGTTGTTGTTGTAGTTTTAGGTTTTTTTTGTTAGTTGTTGTTGTAGTATTTTGTTGTTGTTGTTTACATATATATTTGTTTTGATTTGTTATCTTACGAGAGAGAGAGAGAGAGAGAGAGAGAGAGAGAGAGAGAGAGAGAGAGAGAGAGAGAGAGAGACGAACTAATATGGCAAAACAATATCATGGATTAACAACAGACAGACATACACAGACAAAACAAAACAGACAGACGGACTAACTGACACGAGGAGACAGACAGCCATACAAACTAGTAATTAGCATAATGGAAATTGGACAGATACGAGTGCGATGGTCCCTCGTGGCTGACGTGGTGGTGTGGACGTGGTGGTGTGGACATGTATGTAGTAGGTGTGCATGTACGTGTTGGTGTGTACGTGTTAGTGTAGACGTGTGCGGCTGTGTGTACGTGTTAGTGTAGACGTGTGCGGCTGTGTGTACGTGTTAGTGTAGACGTGTGCGGCTGTGTGGACGTGTTATTGTAGACGCGTGTGGCTGTGTGGACGTGTTAGTATAAACGTGTGCGTGGCTGTGTGTACGTTATTGTAAACCTGTACGTGGTTGTGTGGACGCAGTTATGGCTAAAGCTAATTGCTTAATACTAAAAATCAAATGATATCTGGTAAAATAAATCAAGTTCAATTTAAACTTAAAAAAATAGAGTTGAGTAAAGAGGTCGTGTGTGTGTGTGTGTGTGTGTGTGTGTGTGTGTCACCTAACCTAGCCTGTCAGGGGGCACTTTAAAATTTATATTTAGCTATTGCAGTTTGTTCCGTTTCTACCATTGATTCAGCCACTTTACTATGGTAGATGACAAGTACAAGTGTGTCCTCTGCTGTGGATAGATGGATAGGTAAGCAGATGAGTAATTGGTGGGCAGGTGAATAAGTAGGATGGGGCTGGTGAGTAAGTCGGATGGTGGCTGTGAGAATGTGCTTGGTAGATCAGTGGATAGAGAAAAAGTCGGTGGATACTGGATGAGTGGGTGGATGGATGGATGGATACTGTGTAAGTGAGTAGCTGGATAGGTGGATGAATGCAATATAAATGAGTGGGTGGATAAGTGGATGAATGCTCTATAAATGAGTGGATGGATAGATGGATGGATACTGTACAAGGGGATGAGAGGATAGACGGTTGAATAGGCAGCTTCGTCTCAAGGCACAGAAGATTAGCAACACATCATAAAAACAGAACGAAGCACAACCACTTGTTACATTCTAAATTGACCTTAAATGACAGACCCTAACAACTTCAAGTGAACACAGTATTCCTCACCCTTACTATGCTGACCTTTGACCTCTGACCTCTGAGATAATAAGAAAATAGTAGAAATCTTATAAATGTAATGATCATCAAAACTACATTGTTAAATTGGTGTTGAAATTAGCCAGAATAGAAAGACGTAACAGGCGTTAAAACCTAATAATTTGGGGATATCTTTTGATCTTTGAACTTTAACCTCTATGAAATTAAAAAAAAATAACTTACTCAATTTTACTTTGTTACAGTATTTGAAGGTTATTGTAAGGCATAATTTAACCTGACTTATTGACTTATATAATTATAAACTGTATCATTTTTTTACAGTATTAACTATGACCTTTTAATAATCGAACTGGTGACTAATAAAAAAAACTAAATATAGCAAACCAAGATGGACTTAAAATGAACTTAAAACAGATTAACTTAAACGGATTGACTTAACACGGATTAACTTAAAACCGATTGACTTAAAACGGATTAACTTAAAACGGATCGACTTAAGGCGAAGGTATGGTTTAGGGAAGAGAAGAGAAACCTAAAACCTTTAGATGGTTTAACAATAAATAAAACCCAGTACGGAAAGTTCAGTTTATGTTGAGAAATACCTTGACATTTACTAAAGCTAATCGACTTTGATTTTAACTGAGGTGGAAAGTACTGTCGTGGGAAGTACTGTCGTGGAAAGTACTGTCGTGGAAAGTACTGTCGTGGGAAGTACTGTCGTGGGAAGTACTGTCGTGGGAAGTACTGTCGTGGAAAGTACTGTCGTGGGAAATACTGTCGTGGAAAGTACTGTCGTGGAAAGTAGTCGTGGCAAGTACTGTCGTGGAAAGTACTGTCGTGGAAAGTACTGTCGTGGCAAGTACTGTCGTGGGAAGTACTGTCGTGGGAAGTACTGTCGTGGGAAGTACTGTCGTGGAAAGTACTGTCGTGGGAAATACTGTCGTGGGAAGTACTGTCGTGGAAAGTAGTCGTGGCAAGTACTATCGTGGCAAGTACTGTCGTGGAAAGGTTTATGAATAATGTTGATAAAAGGTGAAAATTCTTACCTTTTGTGTTTAAGATTTAAGAATTCATAGAGGTGGGAGGGTAGAACACACACACACACACACACACACACACACACACCTCCCCTATTCTGACGTCTTCACTTTTCAATACCGCGGCCATAAAATGTACCAGAATTTATGGAGTAATTTCCTTGGCTGAGAACCATAACTCAGGAGTGAAGAGTTGCATTAAACCTGTAGTGAAGAAATGATTCCTTCAAGATGTGTGTGTGGGGGGGGGGGGGGGGGATGAACAGTAATATATACACATGAGAGAGGATTCATCATCATCATCATCATCATCATTATCCCTAAACAATTACTTGAAGGAAATATAAGACGTTGAAGGTGAATTATGTATTAAGTGATTATTTAAAAAAAAAAAAAAAAAAAGATGGGTAGAATAGAACCCAAACAACAATATAAATCTTAGGTAATCACTATGACTCTTTGATTTACTGGAGCCAATGTCTTCTTCCTGTTCCTCTTTTTCCTTCCTTCCTTCCTTCCTTCTTCTCTTTCTTCTTTCCTTCTTCTCCTTCCTTCCTTTTTCCTCCTCCTCCATTCTTTTTTTTCTCTTTCCTTCCTTCCTCCTCCTTCATTCTTCTCTTTCTCCTTCCTTCCTTCCTTCTCCTTCCTTCTTCCTCCTCCTCCTTCATTCTTCTTTTTCTCCTCCATTCCTTCCTTCCTTATTTCTCATTCCTGTCTCCTTAAATCTCTTCCTCCATCCTTCCTTCCTTCTTCTCCTCCGTCATTCTTCTCCCCTTCTAGCTCCTCCTTACTTCTCCTTACTTCTCTCTCACACTTATTCCCTCTCTCCATCTTCTGTTCTGCTTTCTCTTCCTATTATTCTCCTCTAATTTTATTCCTTCTCCCCTTCATTATTCTATTCTCTATTCCTTTTCCTTCGTTAATGATATTCATCTCTACATTCTTCATCTTTTCCTTCTCCTCTCCTTCTTTCTCCCCCTTTCTTCTTCTCCTCTATCTCCTCTTCCTCCCAACTTCTTTTTCCATCTCCTTCGTGTCTCCTTCCTTCTTGCCTCCTCCTTTCTCCTACTCCATCTCTTCCTTCTTACTTCCTTCCTTCCTTCCTCCTCTAATCTATCACATTTTACGTACCAAATAAAGTCTGTCTGTGTGTAAATCTGTCTACGTCTGTTTGTTTACCTGTCACACGTTTCTTTTCCGTCTGTTCTTGTGTGTGTCTGTCTGTGTGTGTGTGTGTGTGTGTTTATGTGTCTGTATGTCTCTTGCTTACTTAAAGTTTTAGTTTGGGTGTTTGTGTGTCGACCTCTCTCTCTCTCTCTCTCTCTCTCTCTCTCTCTCTCTACCAGAAAGAGGGAGGGAGAGAAGAAAGGGGAAGGGGAGGAAGGGAGGGAAGGAGGGAGAGAGGGAGGGAGGACACAGGTATGGTTCAGGGAGGTGAGTCGCGCAGGTGTACATTACTCCACCACCACCAACCTCTTTCCCTTCCACCTGCCTCTCCCATCCACTCTCACACGCACCCTCTCTCTCTCTCTCTCTCTCTCTCTCTCTCTCTCTCTCTCTCTCTCTCTCTCTCCTTGCTTCTCTTTTCCCCTCTCTTCTCTTTCTACCATCCCCCTTTTCCTTACTCCCTGTCTCCTCTCAATCGTTTCCTCCCTGCCCTCTCCTCTTCACTCTCCTATCTCAAGTACCCCCTTTTCCTCCCCCCTCACTCCTCTCCCTCTCAGATCTCTCCCATCCCTTCTCCTTCTCAGATTGTTTCCCCCCTTTTCTGAACCTTTCCCCTCAGATCCCTTTCCCACCCCAATAATTGTTTTCCCTCTCACTCCCCTGGTTTTCCCCTCTCCTGACACCTCCCTTTCCACCTCCTTTCTCCACTTCTCCTTTCTCTCTCCATCATTCCTCTCCGATTCTCCTTCTTATGCTCTCCATCATTTCTCTCCCCTCTTTCACCCCCTCTCCTTCCCTTTCCTTCTTTCTCTCTCTCCTCGTTCTGTCTGTCTGTCTGTCTCTCTCTCTCTTCCTCACCTTTTTCCCCTTTTCCATCGTCCTCTCTCCCTTCCTCCCTCTTTTACTCCCTCCCTCTCTCCCCTCCCTCTCTCCCCTCTTGTTTATCGCCGGGGAAGGATTTACTGCCTATTACCGACACAACTTGGACGCGTACAATGCCTGGACTCTTTAAAACTCTCACAACTGGGACTCGCTATGAATTCTCCGCTAAATTTACGACGCGGTTCAACTTACACCTTGGACACCAGCGCCACCCCCTCTCTCTCTCCCCTCCTCCCGTACCCGCTGTCTCTCTCTCCCCTCCTCCCGTACCCGCTGACCTTGGCAACACTGCTTTTATGGTAGTCTTGCTGCTGTGCTTGGTAATGTTGCTTTTTGTATTGGATTTTGTTGGGTATTGGTAACATTTTTCTTCGTGGTTTTTCCTGTGTTTGGTAAAAAAAATAAAATAAATAATAGTTTGTTGTTTTTTTGGGGGTAAATATGCTCTTGTTTTTGCTCTGTTGTGCTTGGTAACACTGCTTTTGGAATAGTTTACTGATGTTGGTAACGCTAAGGGTCTCATGGTGTTTGGGTGTTGGTAACGTTGTTAAGTGTGTTTGTGTGTATTTTTCTAGGATAAACTTACAGATCTGGCAACACTGCACTTTGGAAAGGTATTGTGATAACATAATCGTCACAAGTTAAAGTTTTCCTAGATTTTTTAGGAGAACTGTTTGGTATTGGTAACACTTATTTTATTTCGATTAATTACAGGGTGTTGGTAACGCTGCTGCAGTGTTGGCTCTTGTGAGTTGGTAATTCTGGTACAAACACAATGCTCAGTTATTGGTAACGCTGGTACTAACATTATTGGTAACGCTGGTACTAACATTATTGGTAACGCTGGTACTAACAACAATATTGGTAGCGCTAATGTCAACATAAAATTGGGTGTTGGTAAAACTGGCAACACTATTGGTAACACTGTTCATTGCAAAATTCTGGAATGTTGGTAATACTGTTCCTGACCCAGTGGTGCGGCGTTGGCAACACTATTGCTTGCATAATCTGGGTGTGCTTGGTGAGGCTGGGATAGGCTACTGTCCAGGGGGCCCCAACCTAACCAAATAGGCCCCAACCTAACCAAACAGGCCCCAACCTAACCAAACAGGCCCCAACCTAACCAAACAGGCCCCAACCTAACCAAACAGGCCCCAACCTAACCAAACAGGCCCCAACCTAACCAAACCTAATCATTAAATTTGGGGTTCAATTGGACTTAAGACCATCATGGCTGGACCCTAATTTGAAAAGGTAGGTTAGGTTAGGTCTGGTTAGGTTAGGTTTAAGTTAGATTAGATTAAGTTAAGTTAGGTTACGCTTAGGGTAATTTGGGGCCTATCATGACTAGGCCCAAATGTGAATAGTTAAAGTAGGTTTAGTTCACTAGGGTCTAAGAGGACTGCGGTCGAATCGAACTTGGGCCTAAAAGGACGGATTTCATAGAAGAGAGGCCTACTATCCTGGGGTCTAATAGGACTGAGGACATTTATCTAGTCCTCATACTGGCAACACCGCTTAGGTCTTTGTGTCAGCTGGTGGTGTAAGTAAACGTTGGCAACACTGAGCCCGACACAGTTCAATAATGTTGTTAAACCAACACTTGCTGCTGCTGACACAGTCTTGAGGTGTTGGTAGTGCTGCTGCTGACACAGTCTTGAGGTGTTGGTAGTGCTGCTGCTGACACAGTCTTGAGGTGTTGGTAGTGCTGCTGCTGACACAGTCTTGAGGAGTTGGTAGTGCTGCTGCTGACACAGTCTTGAGGTGTTGGTAGTGCTGCTGCTGACACAGACTTGAGGTGTTGGTAGTGCTGCTGCTGACACAGTCTTGAGGTGTTGGTAGTGCTGCTGCTGACACAGTCTTGAGGTGTTGGTAGTGCTGCTGCTGACACAGTCTTGAGGAGTTGGTAGTGCTGCTGCTGACACAGTCTTGAGGAGTTGGTAGTGCTGCTGCTGACACAGTCTTGGGGTGTTGGCAGTGCTGCTGCTGACACAGTCTTGAGGTGTTGGCAGTGCTGCTGCTGACACTTGAGGTGTTGGTAGCACTATTCTTGACTCAGTTCAGGAGTGTTTGGCCCAAGCAAGTCAGGGGTGCAGTGAGGTGCCCGTGACGTGAGTGGACTAGGGGCATGGAGGAAAATTTATCTCCGTCACTCAGTTAAGCCGTAAATAAGTCAGTCAATGAATCAGTAAGTCAGTCAATCAGTCAGTCAAAAGAGGTGATTATAGAGCTAACAAACGCAGCTATGACCAAAACATTTCATCTACACTACAGTATTGCCAGAGGTCACATCTTACAAGTTATACTGTACACTACAAGACGCGTGCAGCAGCTTACATGAACAGGTGACCAAGTCTGCCGCCAGCGTTAACCTCCGAGAGACGACTGGACAATCACAAGAAGATCAAGTTGTTATATACTGAACAATTATTAGTTATGAGTACCTGTAACAACGACCATTAACCCAGGTGAGTCAGTGTTGGTTATTGTACCTAAGTGGTTGAGTTATGTATGCATGTATGTATGTATGTATGTATGTATGTTTTGTATGTATGTGTGTGTGTGTTTATTAATATACTGTACGTGTGTGTCCGTGTGCGTGTGAGCTGTCGCAGAGGGTCACGCTACCTACAGAGACAGACAGGTAAGATATGACCTCACGCTGTATTGTACACCACCACTACTACCACGACCACCACGAACTCCAACGACCACCACCACTACTACCACGACCACCACGAACTCCAACGACCACCACCACGATCAGACCACTGCCACCACCACGATCAGACCACTACCACCACCACGATCAGACCACGACCCCCACCACGATCAGACCACTACCACCACGACCACCACCACGATCAGACCACGGCCACCACCACGATCAGACCACTACCACCACGACCACCACCACGATCAGACCACTGCCACCACCACGATCAGACCACGACCACCACCACGATCAGGCCACTGCCACCACCACGATCAGACAAACCACCACCACCACCGGACCACCTCCGTGTGAAGACCTCTCTACACAGGCCTCAACAAAACGCAGTCTCACACCGTCTGTACTCCCTTAGCAGGCGCAGGTGCCGGTGGTTGAGTGTACACAACGATCACCTCCTATCCAAAATGCTGATATTTCAAACCCTGAACACACCCAGTCCACCTGTAGCTCTAAATGAACACCTAACTTTACAATTGGGAAAATGAAGACGGTCGAGTGCAGTACCGGCCATACTACCTCCTGACGATGCTGTATCCATACTGTCCCAAACTGTCCCATTCAAGCTTAGGGCACCCACGTTTCGTTCACTCCTCCAGTAGTAGTATATGAACGTGATGATCGAGCCTACCTTCCTACCTGGACAAGACCACCACTATATATATATATATATATATATATATATATATATATATATATATATATATATATATATAGAGAGAGAGAGAGAGAGAGAGAGAGAGAGAGAGAGAGAGAGCTGAACAACTCTGTAGGCACGCCATGTTCTTTCCATTAAAATTTATAATAACATGTAACGGCGTCCCACATTACGTTTACAATTATCGTAGCCGTAATAACACTTGAACATAGTGGTGTAAGAAGCTATTATACACACACACTAACAATGTCTTTATTACAACACACAAGTGATTTTACACACACACACACACACACAATATGGCCCCGTGCATTATATAGAATTCATATAGATAATTAATTCCTCTATGAAGTTTCTTATTTATAACTGTTTGTACCTAATTTTCTGCGTATGTATGTATGAACTAAGAGATAATACTTTACATTGGAATATAAAGAGATATTGTGTTCAGGTAAAGTTATAAAGGCAATTGTTCTCTCAGTTTCCACCCCGTTCTTCTCTCCTGTTGTCTCTCATCTGTTCCCTCTCATTTGGCCATAACAATACGGCCCACTCAGCCCCTCTCATCCCCCTCTCATCACCCATCTACTCGAAAAGTCATCCATTGGCATCGGTGTTAAAGTCAGCTGATGAATGAAATTACCGATAATCCAGCAATTAAGAAGGACCCCTGGTGAGGTGATCCCAGAGATTTAGAGCAGCCATAGGTAGGGTGGGAGGGAGGACGGAAGGACGGAAGGACGGACGGACGGACGGACGGACGGAAGGAAGGAAGGAAGGACGGACGGACGGACGGACGGACGGAAGGAAGGAAGGAAGGACGGACGGACGGACGGACGGACGGATGAAGCTCTCGACGTTTTAAAACTTTCCACCGATTATTGAAGTCAGATAACAAGGGAGTCAACGCTTCGACAATTCACAAGACTTTTAAGAATGTTTATATCTAATTTGTTTTTACTTTTTTAAACAAATAAACACTTCCTCATTATGTCGCTGATTTATCTGTTTTTGTTTATTTGTTTTATTTGTCTACAATGATATATGATCCTCAGAGGTAAACAATAGTGTGAATGGTTATTGTTTTCTGCTGTCGTGGAAATAAATACTGGCAGGTGTAATAATAATAATAATAATAATAATAATAATAATAATAATAATAATAATAATAATAATAATAATAATAATAATAATAAAAAAATAATAATAATAATAATAATAATAATAATACTGTATTTCTTCTCTGATGGTGTGTGTGTGTGAGTGTGTGTGTGTGTGTGGGCGTGTGTGTGTGAGCGTGTGTGTGTGTGTTCCCTATTTATCTGCATATCTCTCTATCCTTTCTCCCTTTATCCCTTTCTCCTCTCAGCTAGCCTACAGTATCTCCCTTCTCATTAACCTACTCCCTTTTTATTACTCCATTCCCCTCTCTCTCTCCCTCTCACAACCCCTCTTACTTCTCCACTCACCTTTCCCTTTCTCCTATCTCACTAAAACTCTTCCATTTCATATCCCCCCCTCTCTCTCTCTCCCACTCTATTCCTTTCTCCCTTTTCTCCCCACCTCATTCCCCTTTCATTAACCCTTTCCCTCCTCTCAATACACCACTCCCCTCTTATATTCTAACCCCTTCCCCCTTTCCCACTCTGACCTACATTCCTCCCTTTTCACCACACATAACAGCCCTCTCCACCATCTCTCCCCTCTTCCCATCTACCATCCCACTCCTCTCCCCATCTACCACCCCTCCCCTCTCCCCAACTACCATCCCACTCCTCTCCCCAACTACCACCCCATTCCTTTCCCCAACTACTATCCCTCTCCTCTTCCCTCTTTCCCACACACAACAACCCCTCTCCCCTTTGATAGCCCCTATTCCAATCTCCCCATCTCACCTAGTTTCCTGCAGGGCGAGTGGGGAGGGGGGGGGGGGGGGGAGGAGAGACCCAGGCTTGCCCCCGTGCGATTAGGCAGCATGAAATGAGTTTATGCTAATCTGTGGAGGCGTCAGAAGTTTTAAAAGGTAAATTTCTCCTTGTTGTGTTAGCCTGCCCCCCACCCCCCTTCTTCCCCCCTGTCTCCCACCCCTCTATTCCCACCCTACTATCTCCCACCCCCTCTATTCCCACCCCATTATTCCCACCCTACTATCTCCTACCCCCTCTATTCCCACCCCATTATTCCCATCCCACTATCTCCTACCCCCTCTATTCCCACCCCATTATTTCCACCCCACTACTGTATCTCCCACTCCACTATCTCCCATCCCACTATCTCCCACTCCACTATCTCCCACCCCACTATCTCCCGACCCACTATCTCCTACCCCCTATCTCCTAAGCCCTCTATCTCTCGCCGCCCCCTATTTTCTTCTCCCTTATCTTTCAATCCTCTATCTCCTAGCATCCTATCTCCTACCCTCTATCTCTCACCCTCATATCTCCCACTCCTATCTCCCACCCCTATCTCCCAAACCATATCCCCCACTCCTATCTCTCAACCCTATCTCCCACACCCTATTCCCACCCTACTATCTCCCACACCCCTTATCTCCCACACCCTATCTCCCACCCCTTATCTCCACTACTATAACGCCATCTCCGAAATCTCTCAACCCCCCCCAAGACGCAGGGAAGGATTTTAGACCGAGAATTATTTTCCATTTATTTGTAGCCATAAGGGCGGACGACTAAGACATAGATACTATAGCCTTGGTAGGGTAGGGTAGGGTAGGGTATTGTACTATACATAACCAGGTGTCTACGATAACCTTTAGTGATGTCACGCCGATGAATAATAACAGGTTATTGACCACCACACTATGAGGAATGAGTAACCTCTCTGATAATTCTTCATCATGGGTTACGGAAATAGCGATAGGCGGATGAATATTTTGTTATTTATAGTTATTTATTTCTTCATTATTCATTTATTTATTTTTCATTATTTTTTTATCTATACATTTACTCATGTCTTCACTATTCATTTATTTATTTTTCAGTATCCGTTTATTTATTTATTTTCATTACTCATTTATTTATTTCTCAATATCCATTTTTTTCTTTTCATTATTATTTTATTTATTTTTTCATTATTCATTTATCAAAGTCCTTCCCGTCCAGTGTTACGATAAATTAACATAAAGAGATTAATTCAGCCGGGAACAGCTCCTTCTCTACCTCGTATATAGACATAAGGCATCTTGATCACTTAATACCACTTTATTGGTTCTATTTATAAAGTCGGGATATTCCTCTCTTGTATTTATCTCGTTAATATTTACCGAAGAGGTGTATATAATGGATGGTAATTATATCTTTTAATATAACTTTCAGTGTTTCTATTAATAAAGTTCTTAATGTCACTCTTGGTAATATATAATATAGCACGCAAGCACGCACACACTCACTCACTCACTCATCACTAACGCACTCACGCACTCACTCACTCACTCACTCACATAGGAGGAATTATTTTTTCATGATGAACTTAAACACTAAATCTGGGATAAATTCTCTTTTAATAATAAATATAATCTTGAAAATACACCATTGTCACCACCTCTCTCTCTCTCTCTCTCTCTCTCTCTCGACGCACACAGGCTAAATAAACAGATAGTGAATGCGCGTCTCTCGCTCCCTCCCCCCTCCGAGTTTCTCCCTCCCCCTCCTCCATGTCTCTCCCCCCTCTTTCCTGGTCCCCTCCTCCCCCCCATCACTTCACCTGGTCATGTTACCCAACGATTAGTTCCACAGTCACACTAATTGTTTCTAATAACAGAAGCAGCCGGACGACCCCCCAACCCCCCTCCTCTTCCCTATTAGCGCCACCCTCTTTTCTCCCCTCCCTTATTAGCGCCACCTCCCTCTTTCTTCCCTCCCCTATTAGCGCCACCCCCCTCTCCCTTCCCTATTACCACCACCCCCTTCTCCTCCCCTAACCGCCCCTCCCTCCACCCTCCCCTAACCGCCCCTCCTTCCACCCTCCCCTAACCGCCCCTCCTTCCACCCTCCCCTAACCACCCCTCCTTCCACCCTCCCCTAACCACCCCTCCCTCCACCCTCCCCTAACCGCCCCTCCCTCCACCCTCCCCTAACCGCCCCTCCCTCCACCCTCCCCTAACCGCCCCTACCTCCACCCTCCCCTAATCGCCCCTCCCTCCTCCCTGCCCATTACCGCGTCTCTGTCACTCTAATGAACTAGCTTGTTACCGTCCTCCTGTTTTCATCTTTTGTTAATATGTGGTCAAGGGTCACACTCCCTCACGTATTAATTACTATTGGAGTGATTTTCATTTGCTAGTGTTTTATTTTTTTTGGTTTTGTTCCTGGTTGTCATAGAGATATAGAGACGTAAGGGTGTGTTTGTTGTGAGTGTGTGTTTGTTGTGAGTGTGTGTTTGTTGTGAGGGTGTGTTTGTTGTGAGTGTGTGTTTGTTGTGAGGGTGTGTGTTTGTTGTGAGGGTGTGTGTTTGTTGTGAGGGTGTGTGTTTGTTGTGAGGGTGTGTGTTTGTTGTGAGGGTGTGTGTTTGTTTTGAGGGTGTGTGTTTGTTTTGAGGGTGTGTGTTTGTTGTGAGGGTGTGTGTTTGTTGTGAGAGTGTGTGTTTGTTGTGAGTGTGTGTGTTTGTTGTGAGAGTGTGTGTTTGTTGTGAGGGTGTGTGTTTGTTGTGGGGATGTGTGTTTGTTGTGAGGGTGTGTGTTTGTTGTGGGGGTGTGTGTTTGTTGTGGGGATGTGTGTTTGTTGTGAGGGTGTGTGTTTGTTGTGAGGGTGTGTGTTTGTTGTGAGGGTGTGTGTTTGTTGTGAGGGTGTGTGTTTGTTATGAGGGTGTGTGTTTGTTGTAAGGGTGTGTGTTTGTTGTGAAGATGTGTTTGTTGTGAGTGTGTGTTTGTTGTGAGGGTGTGTATTTGTTATGAGGATGTATTTGCTTGAATCTAGAACAAACTACAAAGTATATTTCTGTTTTATTTTTGTATTTCTTTATGTAACTAAAGAATATATTTATAGTATGTGTTCATATAATTCTTCACTATATCGACGTATCTATATATCACTGTTATTCTATTTATACCAACAAATATAAAAATTATATAAACAAATTCTCTATAATTCAATCTGGAAATAAATACTAAAAACAAGTCACTACTACTGAGAAATTGTCAATATAAAATCAAAGTAAAATATGAGAGCAGTCACGTTCACTTGTCACGTGTAATTTATTCTTAAAAAAAATTACCTTCTTCATTAACGTCTCAATTAGTTCAATGATTAGGCCGCAAAAACCTAAAACAGACCTTAATTTTTTTTTAGTCATCATTTGCCAGGTGGGAGAGAAGGGAGAAGGAGGAGGGGGGGTAATTACCATGTCCGGCAGAGATAACAGGTACGACACCTTAATTAACCCCTGTAATATGTTATTCTATTTGGATGTCACTTTTATCATCATTAGTCAAATTATTTTTTTCTAGGGTAACTAATCAAGGTAATTAATGTGTCTTGGTATGGCACACATCAAGGTAATTCTTTTTCTTATATTACGAGATAAAATGTGAAAATGAGTCTTATTTTAAGAGGCTTATTTGTGTTAACATGTACTAATAGACTCACCTCACGCCTCTCTTGATCGTAATTACCATCGCCTCTTCATTAACAGGTGAGTTAACGATCGCTAGTGAGGTCAAACAGGTTACCTCAGGTGCGGTGAGTCACGGGGGAAAGGAGGTGGAGGGTGAGGTACTCGTTTGGAGGGGGAGTAGGTGGAGGGTGAGGTACTCGTTGGGGGGAGTAGGTGGAGGGTGAGGTACTCGTTTGTGGGGGGAGTAGGTGGAGATTCACGTACTCGTTTGGAGGGGGAGTAGGTGAAGGTTGTGTTACTCGCCAGGGGGACGGGGGGGAGGGGGGGAGTAGGTACATAAGAAAATAAGGAGTCTGCAATAGGCCGGTTGGCCTGTGCAATGTGCATGGCAGCTCTTGTCGAGAGTTACCACCACTCTCTATCATCCATGAATCTATCTAGCCTCCTTTTAAAACTTTCCAGCGTTCCAGCACTTACTACAAAGTTGCTAAGCTTGTTCCACTCGTCCACCACCCTATTTGTGAACCAGTTCCTTCCTATCTCCCTCCTAAACCTAAACTTATCCAACTTAAATCCGTTGCTACGAGTCCTGTCCTGCTCGGATATTATAAGAACTTTATCTATATCGACTTTATTGATTCCTTTCACCCACTTAAATACTTCTATCATATCTCCCCGCACTCTTCGTAGAGGGTGTGTTACTCGCCAGGGGTGGAGTAGGTGGAGGGTGTGTTACTCGCTAGGGGTGAAGTACTCGCTCGAGGGAGGGGGTGGGGGTGGGGGGGGGCGTGTATGCTGCTCCACACGTGTTTGTCTTCTTGTTACTCGTCTTTATTTTTTAACGTCCTTAGGGCCATTCCAGCAGTTTTAATACGATGTAAACAAACACATAGTTACCACATCTCACAAAACACACCAGCCAATGTACCAGATATAAGTGCAGGCGACTGTACATGTCCCCCAACAGAATTACGATATACCTACGATAAAACAACACCTGACAAGCAACCTGAGAAGCCTTGACGCTGATAATCTTGCAGGAGAAACACGACAGATGACATCCAAAGAAAGGCCTTCGACAACCCTAACAAGTTGACAAATATTAAGACAATAGGTTACAGTTTTAAGTTGGCTAAGTTGAACTGCAAAACGTATATAAGGAAGTACTTGTTCCAGCAGAGATGGTAAACCTATATGAGACACCGAGGAAGCGAGAACAAGCAGTCGGCCTCGAGAAAAAACTGTACCTTTAATCTCCCCTTTTCCATTCTTTCGTTTTCTGTCACAACACTTTCTTTCCCACCTTCTGCTTCCTTCTTCTTGCTTTGGCTGCTGTTTTTTCTCTCTTCAGGACGCTCTACATTCTTTCTCTCTCCTTCTTTATAAATCCTACCGCCCCTCCATCCTTCTAACAATCTCTATATATGCCTTCAAAACCCCTCCCTCTTCGTCAACACCTGATGCATGTTTACTCAATCGCCCTCTGTCCTTCCCACAACTTGTTACGATTTCTCCCTCCTGCTCCTTCTCTAGTTTCTAATCCTTCCCTCGCTCTCCAAAAATTGCCTTCAAACACCTTCCCCCTTCCCTCCTGTCCGTTCCCTCACGCACACTTCACTCTCCCTCTCAAAACCTGTTACGTCCTCCCTCTTCCCCTTCCACCACACCTCCAAAACATATCTTCTTTCACTGAACCATTTGCTGTTTCTCTGTTTCTTCTCTTTCGTCTCTTCTTCACTCTGCCACATCTTCGTAAGGCTCTTTTTCTAACTTTATGGCCTATCTCCCACTCCCTAAACTCCCTCTCACAATCCCCCGACCACTCCCACAATCCCCAGACCCCTTTCCACACTCCAAAGAACCTTTATCTCACAATCCATCAACCTCCTCTTCCTCATACTCTTTAAACCTCTTTCTCTCCCCCTCCTCTTCCCCCTCCTCCATCTTCAACTACCACTCATTAGACTAGCCGTGTCTATTGGCAGGTAGAGCCTCCTTCAGCCGTCCACATAATGAGGTATATTAATTGTAGGAGCTCATTTGCACCGTAGGACTCCCAAGTACCTTTAGAGGCAGGTGAAGCTGTTGATTGTCTCGACTCCCTGCTTCGGATCTCGTGCTTCGGATCTCGTGCTTCGGATCTCGTGCTTCGAATAGGACGGCGTTAAAGACGGGTTATGTTAATGACGTGGAAGCGATTCAGAATAAGCGTATAATAATGTTTTTATGGTAGGTTATTATTATTATTATTATTATTATTATTTGTTTATCATCTAGATGGATGTGTTATAAGTAGTTGTATTAATGGGTTGAAAATAACAAGGGGTGAATTTATTTATGATTAATAGTTATTATTTTATAGCTATCAAGAAATTAACTAAACGAGTGTATTGATACCCTTAAGTATGATTAATTAGGCCAGAGTGTAAGATATAACGATCCCTTGAGTATGATTCTAACCCCTTGAGTACGATGAAATAGCCGATTAAGATATATTAAAACCCTTGAGTACAATGATTTAATTTCTTGAGTATGATGAGCTTACCATATGAGAACGATGATTTAAGCATTTGAGTACAATGGCTTAACCTTTAGTAAATTTATTTCACCCCTTTGAGTACGATGAGTTAACCCCGTAAGTGTAGTGATTTAACCCTTTGAGTATAAGAACTTAAGTCATCGTACTCAAGAAATTAAGTCATCGTACTCAAGGGGTTACAGACTTAATAAGAATAAAAAAAAAATCATTAATTCTTTTTACTGAAAATATTTATAATTTCAAAAGATTTTACATATATATAAAAAAAAATATAATAAATAATAAAAAAAATAAAACACTTGGATGTCAACAGATGATCTAAACAAACGGCTGTAGAAAAAAGATTTATTTTCTCATACAAAAAATTCTTTGTCAGATGCATTTTTTCCCTTTTTCCATTTATTTATTTTTATTTTCTACTTGAGACGATTCCAGACATATTTTATCTTTCTTCCCCTGAAGTTCTAATTTGCATCTCATCCAAGGGGGTGGAAAGGAGGGGGGGGGGTGGTGGGGTGAGGGGTAGAGGAGGAGGGGGTAGGTGGGAAAGGGGGTAGGTGGGAGAGGGGGTAGGTGGGAGAGGGGGTAGGTGGGAGAGGGGGTAGTTGGGAGAGGGGGTAGGTGGGAGAGGGGGTAGGTGGGAGAGGGGGTAGGTGGGAGAGGGGGTAGGTGGGAGAGGGGGTAGGTGGGAGAGGGGGTAGGTGGGAGAGGGGGTAGGTGGGAGAGGGGGTAGGTGGGAGAGGGGGTAGGTGGGAGAGGGGGTAGGTGGGAGAGGGGGCAGTTGGGGGAGGGGGTAGGTGGGAGAGGGGGTAGGTTGAGGGGAGGAGGAGGAGGAGGAGGAAGAAGAGGAAGAGGGTTGTAATAAATGATGGTTTCCTCCTCCTGAAAGTAAGTTTTCATGCTTCCTTCAGCCGTTAAGTCAGGGTTGCAGTGGTAATTCTTTCTCTCTCTCTCTCTCTCTCTCTCTCTCTCTCTCTCCGCCACTTCCCAAACACTGTCCCCTTACCGTGTACACTATCTATCGGCCCTCCTTCTCCTCCTCCCTTTCCCTCTCTCTCATACCATCAATTTATCCGTTATTGCATTTCCTAAATTAGCTCCCCTGTTGGCTACCCTCAATCTTATCTCCCTCAGATTGTAATTCTTTATTTATTTCTCTCTCACTCTCTCTCTCTCTCTCTCTCTCTTACCTTTCTTTTCATATTTTCCTTTCCATCATTTCTCTCCATATTGCCACACCTCTTCCTCCACACTCTCCCTCCTCTTCCATTCACACTACCTCCCCTCTTCACTCCCATCTATATTGCCCCTCTCCTCCCCTTCCCTTCAGTGCCCCTTCTTTCCTTCCCTTCACTCCATCTCCCTTCCCATTCACTCTCTCCTCTTCTTATCTCTACTCTCCCTTTCCACTTTCTTTCATCATTATTCATTCTAATTCTTCTTCTCTATCCACTTCTCATCCATCCTTCTTCCCCTCTTCTCTATCTCTCTATTCCCTTCTTCTCCATTTACCTCTCTCTCTCTCTCTTCTGAATCTACCTCTCTTTTCCACCCCTGTTTCTCTCTCTCTTTCTCTTCTCCTCTTCTCAACCTCAACCATTCTCTTATTCTCTTTTCCATCTCTCACTTTCTCGTCCTGTCTCTTCCCCCTCTTCTCCTAACCTCACTCTCTTCCCCTCTCCCTCTTTCTTAATCCCTTCCTATCTACTAATCCCTTCTTATCCCTTCCCTAGATACTCTCCCCTCCCTCCCTTCTTCTTCTCGCCCTCTTTCTCCCCTCTCTTCTTCTTCTTCTCTCCCTCTTTCTCCCTCTCTCATACGTCGGTTCCCCTCACACCAATTTCACCATATTTTCTGCTTCGTCTTTCCCCTTAGGTCAGCCCCCCTCCCCCCCCTGCCCCCCCCCTTCCCCTCCCCTCTCAGGTCATTGGGGTGGCAGAAGAACAGGTGGAGGGAGGGAGGGAGGAAGAGAGGGAGGATAGGGAGAAGGGTGTGAGGATAGGATGAAGAGAAAGGGGAATAGGAGATAGGAAAAAGGAGTGGTACGGTGAGGGGATAGGAGGAAGGAGAGGATAGGTGGGAGGAAGAGGTAGAAAGAGGATAGGAAGGTGGGAAGGATAAAGAGGTATTAAGGAGAGATGATGATAGATATGGAAGAGAACAATAATGATGGAGTTTACGAAGGAAGGAAGGAAGGAAGGAAGGAAGGAAGGAAAGACGGAAAATGAGAAGAATGATGAGGTACGGAGGAAGAAAGTTAAGGATGGGGAAGGGAGAAAAAAATTAAATGGGGCATAGGAAGGAAGGAAGGAAGGAAGGAAGGAAGGAAGGAAGGAGGATGGTGATGGTGAAAGATGAGGCAGAAGGATGAGGCAGGATAGGGGAGGAGGATGGTGTACACACTTTCACTCCCACCTTAAAACTCTCCCTCTCTCCCTCCCTCCCTCCCTCCTTCCTTCCTTCCTTCCCTCCCTCCCGCCCCTCCTTCTTCACCTCCTCTGTTCTCCCCATCCTTCCCTACCTCCATCCACCCCTCCCTCACCTCCCTACCCCCCCCCCCCCCTCCCTCACAAGACGGCCCTCCTTCCTCTCCACCTGCCTCCTGGCGCGTGGGAGTCCATCAATATCCTTCACTCCCCCGCCGAGTCTATCATCCTTCGCTCTTACTGATTCCTGATTTATCATCGTCTCTTTCTGTCGTATTCTCTCTCTTTGATGTTCACCTGAGATGTTCACCTGAGATATTCACTTTTGATGTTCACCTGAGATGTGCACCTGAGATGTTCACCTTTGATGTTCACCTGAGATATTCACCTGAGATGTTCACCTGAGATGTTCACCTGTGATGTTAACCTTTGATGTTCACCCTCGTCACTCACAACATGTAAATTTTTCCTCGTTACTCAGCGCAGGTAGAGATCCCTCGTCACTCACAATAACAGGTAGACTTCCCTCGTAACTCACAACATCAGGTAGAGTTCCCTCGTAACTCAAAACAACAGGTATAGTTCCCTCGTCACTCACAACAACAGGTAGAGTTCCCTCGTCACTCATACTATCCTTTCATCATTGTAAACTAACATTATTTTTCATTAATCCCCTTCATTCATCACCATCTTCCTCCAGCAATATCTTCACCACTCCTCCTGCCCATCTCCACCACTCCTCCTGCCCATCTCCACCACCACTCCTCCTGCCCATCTCCACCACCACTCCTGCCCATCTCCACCACTCCTTCTGCCCATCTCCACCACTCCTCCTGCCCATCTCCACCACTCCTCCTGCCCATCTCCACCACTCCTTCTGCCCATCTCCACCACTCCTTCTGCCCATCTCCACCACTCCTGCCCATCTCCCTCATATTACCTCACATCTCCTGCCTCCTCCCTACCCCTCTCCCTACCCTCCTCTGACATGCCCTGAGGGTCAGCTGCAATTAGAGGATCAATTGCAGCATCGCCTATGCAATCAGCCGTATAATTGAATTTAAAGCCAAGCCTTCCACGAGCCACAGGTAGCTGGCTTGCTTAGACCTCCAGCACCCCCAACCCACCCCGCCCTCCCCTCACGCAATGATTGAGGGGAGAGGGGAGGAGGGGGAGGGGCGGAGGAGGGAGGGGGTGGGGGGAGGTAGGGGAGGGTGGAGGAGAGGGAAGAGAGGGTGAAAAGGATGGGAGGGAGGGTGAAGGGAGGGGGGAGGAGAGAGAAGAGAGGGTAGAAAGGATGGGAGGGAGGATGAAGGGGAGGAGAGGGGATGAAAACAAGAAGAAGATGGTAGAGAAAAACTTAAGGAGAGGAGTAGCGAAAGAGATAAAGGAAGGAGGAGGGGGGGTGAAAAGAGACGGACGGGAAGGGGGAGAAGATAGGGAAAGGTGAGACGATTGAGAGAAGTGGAGAGAAAGAGAAGTGGAGAGAAAGAGAAGGGGATTGAGAGGGTAGGTGAGAGAAGGGTGGTGAGGTAAGGGGTGGTGGGGTGAGGGGTGAGGGGGTGATGAGTGAGGAGGGGGTGATGAGTGAGGGGGTGATGAGTGAGGGGGTGATGAGTGAGTGGGGTGATGAGGGAGGGGGTGATGAGTGAGTGGGGTGATGAGTGAGGGGGTGATGAGTGAGGAGGGGGTGAGGAGTGAGGGGGTGATGAGTGAGGGGGTGATGAGGAGTGAGGGGGTGAGGAGTGAGGGGGTGATGAGGGAGGGGGTGAGGAGTGAGGAGGTGATGAGGGAGGGGGGTGAGGAGTGAGGGGGTGAGGAGTGAGGGGGTGAGGAGTGAGGGGGTGAGGAGTGAGGGGGTGAGGAGTGAGGGGGTGAGTGAGGAGTGAGGGGTACTTGGTCACTCTCTGGTAGCTGGACATCATAGACGTAATGGTTTAATTTACTGGGTGGGTGATTTGTAAAGGAGGGAGGGAGGGAGGGAGGGAGGGAAGGGAGGGAGGGAGGGAGGGAGGGAGGGAGGGGGAGGAGGGAGGGAGGGAGGGAGGGAAGGAGTAGTTAGTGTAGGAGTGAACATACAATAGATATACAACATAAATAATGAAGTGTATAAGACATGAGGTGTGTGTGTGTGGAAAAGGTAAAAAAACAATCCATTAACACACACACACACACACACCGCACGTAACCTTACATACCAACAAACACACGGGACACATTTACATATTTATCTCATACGTTCAGCTCACAACGAGTTCTTATAGCCAAGCAAAACCCGGCAATATTCCATGCATATTAAAACACAGATAAACCACCAGAGTGAGTTTATAGACGGGGTTTAGTCGCTGACACACACACACACACACACACACACACACACACACACACACGTACGTATAAAGTAAAATAATTCAATTAACAACTAAAATACCAATTTGTGTCACTTAACTTACATCTATACTGTACAATCATTAGGACAAACACCAGCACGAGCGATGAAAAGAGCCTGGCGTTTAACATCACCATGGTAACTACGCCAGACGATACATTGAGCTAATACTCGTTTATACTGACGACTTTGTTTTCTTTCAACAAATTACTTACATATACAGGTAAATAAATAAAAGAGAGAGAGAGAGAGAGAGAGAGAGAGAGAGAGAGAGAGAGAGAGAGAGAGAGAGAGAGAGAGAGCTCACAAAATAAACTTAAGAGGAATAAACTGATGATATCGATGATAAGTACAATAACCTAAATCATAACCTAACCCACTGGACCATCGACGTTAGGTTAGGTTAGGTTAGGCTAGGTCAGGTTAGGCTAGGTTAGGTGAGGTTAGGTTAATCTGGGACATTTGTAGATCAGAAATGTAAAAACAAAAAACTTAAATTATCGTCTGTTAAGTTTACAGTCTTGATAACAACAGTAGTAAACCAGCGAGTACAGTAGTTTACGTTAACATGAAGCAAACTTACCACACCACTATTCTGGGGTGAATAATGGCAGCCAGCAGTGGGTGCAGAAAGTAGTGTTCAGCTATCAATTGCCGAGCGTAATGCTGGCACACACACACACACACACACCAGCACTTAACTTTCTTCAGGTTTCCCAAAGAGAACGAGATGTGTGTAGACATTCAGGTGTTTATATTGGGTCGTAACTTTAACCCCAGCCACTAGAGGGTCTCCATGTCGCTTCAGGACACCACTGAGAAACCCCATAGCCTGGCCCTGCGTCTCTGTTAATAATGGTAGTCTCTCGTATAGTCGCCTACCTAACTTTTTAAATCAGTTTCTCTGTCTAATATAATTTCTACATACAGTTGCATCTCTCTAATAACTGAATACATGAATCATTAAACTGAACACCACAGAGACAGAGAATATACAACCTTTACCTTTCTGCTTTAAACAACACTATAGTTTCAGCGACCATCAACACAGCTCCTCCACGTTGACAATTGGTCTTCCTCACCGACACAATGTAACCTCAGATAAATCAATATAAACTATTATCCCTCCAATATGTCAGTTTTCAACGTATTAATAATGTTTTAAATGTGTAATATAGCGAAATATGGCAATAAAATAGAGTAGGGGAGGTGGGTGGTACGGGAGGATCTATGAAGAAGAAAAACAACTTTGTATTACACTTCCGTAGGTTGGTTCTAGGGCCGGGGAACAGGAGGTGCCCTGGGCGGAGATGGTGGTGGTGGGGGAAATCCATCTCTAGGATATCAAATAAAGGCGAACGGTTCACTTCTGGCCTGCGGAGGTAATATTGCAATGGAGATGCTCAGGATTCAGTAATATATATTCCGCAATTTGATTTATCCGGCCAGAATAGTCTCAGGGTAACAGAATCCTGACAGCAGTCCAAAGATTTATTTTTATATATGTATTTTTTTTTTTTTTTTAGAAGTCTGGCGTTGTTGTTATTTTTTTTTAGTACATTTAGTGACGCTGATTGGCTGGTGCACTCCACTAAGAAAATATTATTGGAACTTTGTTTATATCAGTTTTTAATCTACGTGGGACTAAAATTTTACACAGAAAAGACAAAATGGAAAAGATTATAATTGTACATAGAAATTCACACCATAACGGGAGGAGCCTTACGAGCGCTGGATCTTCATAGCAATTTACATGTCTGTCTGATGGTATGTTGATAGCGGGAGAGTTATGGTCGGCTGGAGACGTTTTCAGCATTAGTTCCTAAGGCGCCATATTTAAGAGACGCACTCACGGCACCCGACACTCGCACTCTGTTACACCGAGCACTCACGGCACACACTACTAACAACGTAACACTCACAACACACACTACTAACCACGTAGCACTCACAACACACTCTACTAACCACGTAACATTCACAACACAGTCTACTAACCACGTAACACTCACAACACACTCTACTAACCACGTAACATTCACAATACACTCTACTAACCACGTAACACTCACAACACACTCTACTAACCACGTAACACTCACAACACACTCTACTAACCACGCAACACTCACAACACACTCTACTAACCACGCAACACTCACAAAACACTCTACTAACCACGTAACACTCACAACACACTCTACTAACCGCACTTACAATCAGTAAACCTGGATATTCTAGTTGCCCAAGTGAAATTTTACCTTATTAACCAAAACTTAAGTCTATGTTACTTTAGCGTGAGATTAATACACAACAAAAAAATTCCATAATATATATTTAATTGATTTTAATTATTTTTATCAGTTTGAGTCCATGTTTTTGTTTCATAGAGTCGCTCCAAAAAATATCTTTACGAAAATGTGTTGAGATAATATGACACAACGGACGAAGGATTTTGACAACCCTACCGAGACAACAGGAGTCACAGTGTTCATTCTGAAATTCATCAATCACCCCGGTACAGTTAGTTTTTTGAGTGACTTCAACAATAGATGTTTTTAAATGGCTTCAACTATGTCCCTTCATACTAACACCCATTTAACATTTTGATACATATTATATAAGTTCATGTATAGTTTTCTGATATATCTAACCCTATAGTGAGGATCTGAGTATATCAATGACCGTCAGGTATACCAATTACCAGAAGTATAACCACATTAATTAACACGGGTGTGAAGGGAGACAAAACACCTTGATAATCTCCAACACATTAATTTATTCTCCAGTGGATAAATTATCATATAACTTTTATTTATATTATACTAAGCATACTCAGCTCTGTGTTTATTGCCATACCTCATTAAATAAAAAAAAACACGAATAAATAAAAAACACGAAAAAACACGAAATAAAAACACGAATAAAAAAAACAAAAAAAAACACGAAAAAATAAAAACACGAAAAAAACCGAATAAATAAAAAACACGAAAAAACACGAATAAAAAAATAAATAAATTGGGTACAGTCCTCATGTATTTCGACTTGTCATAGGAATAAATTAATTAAATTCTTATCTATCTTTTCTAAATATACATATACCTATACGTGTAGTGTGTTGTTAAATATTTATTCAGTGAAGAAAAAACCTGCTTATCTTCGTCTGTGTATGACGCATGTGTGTAGATGACGCATGTGTGTATATGACGCATGTGTGTATATGACGCATGTGTGTAGATGACGCATGTGTGTAGATGACGCATGTGTGAATATGACGCATGTGTGTATATGACGCATGTGTGTATATGACGCATGTGTGTATATGACGCATGTGTGTATATGACGCATGTGTGTTCCTTGCCTGCTGGAAGATATGTCGAGAGAGAGAGAGAGAGAGAGAGAGAGAGAGAGAGAGAGAGAGAGAGCGAGAGAGAGATATTACAACACACTAAATAAAAAAAAACATTCAAAACACCCAAACCAATAACAAACACATCGAACAAACACAAACATAGTATATCCACCACCCCAAGAGAAACAATTACAAACAAAGAAATGTAGAAGACATTACCCGTTGTTCAGTGTCGTTGTCACCACACACACACACACACACTTTACTGAATGGCAGTTATGGATATAGTTACACAATAGTCGATTATTACTGGACGCTAAACCTAACTCATTGTAACTTGACCAATCTTATTTAACCTAACCAAACTTAACTAAGGCTAAGCTAACCCAAAGTCAATAAACTTAACCTAACCTTCCAGACTCGACCTAATCAAACAGAAGCTAACTTAAACCAACCTAATATAACCTAATCAAAGATAACTTATCTAAACCTAACCAATGGTAACAATCTAACCTAACTTAACCTAACCTAACTTAACTAACTTAATCTAAAAACTACCACTATTCTATTTTATACTAACCTAAAACGACCAAACTAAAGTCTCCGTGGATTCATTATGGAATTTCGAGCCCGGTTTCGAATCCGAGTCTGGTTTCGAATCCGGCTCCGAATTCGTTTGGCCCATAGGATCGTCAACACACACACACACACATTCACTATTCACAAAACGAATTATCGATACTTACTAATAGCGGTACTTATGGTGACAATAGCGACCAGCTGGTGTTTTCTACCTCTTCCTCCTCCCACTCCCCTTCTTCCTCCTCCCCCTCTTCCTCCTCCTCCTCTTCTTCCTCCCCTTAAGGGTCGTCCTCAACCACTCAAAGGGTTTATTGACAGTGAATTACCTGTTATGCTCGTTGATTGCTTTCATTAGTCACGCTTGTTAGGTATACCTGCGGCGCCCTCTCCTCTATACCTGTAACGCTGTTGTTTACCATTCTCTACGGCTTTTGTTTATATCACTCCCTCCGTTTTTTGTCTGCTATTGTCGACGATTTTGTTTATTATGTCCCTCTGTTTATGTTTCTATTTCTCTAAGGCTTTTATTTTACCAGTCCCTAAGGATTTTTTTTTTTTTGGGTCTCGCTACCAAAGGCTTTTGTTTACCCTATAAGATTTTATTTGCTGATCTTGAGGTTCATAATTATCGCTCTCGAGTTTTGTTTACTTATTCTGGTTTCTGTTTGCTTCTGTGTTTGCTCCAAAGACAAAATAATTTTCTTAGTGAATGTAATAAGCTTTCTCTTGTACAACTTTTCTTTCTATGGAGATTATTTTTATTTCAGCTTAAAGATTTTTTCAAGCTTAATTTTTTTTTTAGCTCTGTTTAGGTTTTAATAATGGTCTTGTTTACTTCTCCTACAGCTATTGTTTGCTTTGCTTCATGGTTCCTGTCTGCTTTTATTAAGTGTTTGACTCAAGCTATTCTGTGGTTCATGAAGCAACAGACAGACAGACAGAAACAAACACACACACACACACACACACACCTGTAATTACCATCCAGGCGAAACAGCAATTACAACTCTATTCTTAGATAACCACTTTCTTAATCCCTCCCTCCCCTCCCTCCTTCCCTCACTTTCATCCTTAATCTTACTCTCTCTCTTTCTCTCTCCCCCTCTCCCTCTCTCTTTCTTATTCTTTATTAGCTCTCTCTCTCTCTCTCTTGACTATTTGCCGTCGCCTCTGTTTTATGACTACAAACAAATGAAAAAAAAACACACAACCATTTACTCCCTCGGGTAAAATAACTCCTTAAGAAAGCCGAAGGGTATATGTTACCTAACCTAACCATACCATACCATACAATACCATACCCTAACCTAACCATATCATACCCTAACCATACCATACAATACCATACCCTAACCATATCATACAATACCATATCGTAACCTAACCATACCATACCCTAACCATACCATACCCTAACCATACCATACCATACAATACCATACCCTAACCTAACCATACCATACCATACGATAACATACCCTAACCAAACCATACCATACAATACCATACCCTAACCATACCATACGATAACATACCCTAACCATACCATACCATACAATACCATACCCTAACCTAACCATACCATACCCTAACCTAACCATACCATACACTACCATACCCTAACCTAACCATACCATAACATACCCAAACCTAACCATACCATACACTACCATACCCTAACCATACCATACAATACCATACCCTAACCTAACCATATCATACAATACCATACCCTAACCTAACCATACCATACCATACCCTAACCATACCATACCATACGATACCATACCCTAACCATGCCATACCATACAATACCATACCCTAACCTAACCATACCATACCATACGATAACATACCCTAACCAAACCATACCATACAATACCATACCCTAACCATACCATACGATAACATACCCTAACCATACCATACCATACAATACCATACCCTAACCTAACCATACCATACCCTAACCTAACCATACCATACACTACCATACCCTAACCTAACCATACCATACACTACCATACCCTAACCTAACCATACCATACACTACCATACCCTAACCATAACATACACTACCATACCCTAACCATACCATACCATACTCTACCATACCCTAACCATAACATGCACTACCATACCCTACCATACAATACCATACCCTACCATACCCTACCATACACTACCATAACCTAACCCAGTGGTTCTCAACCTTTTTCACTCCATTACTCCCTTGAGGAATTTTCAACATCCTCGTGGACTCCTTCATTTTCTCCCAGAACAGACAAACAGACAAGTGATAAAGACTAAAGAATGATAAAGAAGGACAGATAAATAGGACAAGAGTTAGAATGGCAAACACACACACACACAGTCACATAACACGCCCATGCACTCACACATAAAGCACACATACAGTCATACACAAACATGAACACAGGTAAACATTCACACTCAAGCTAGCAAGTTGAAGTGTACTTCCTGTAAGCAAGAACACGCCTCCTTTGACAAGCACTGCCCAACTTGGAAGAATGAGAAGAATAGTGAGTCACACCAATTTAGCGCTAAAAATGGTAGGATTATATAAGTAAAGAATGAGTATGAACAACAATGGCACCAATAAATAAGGAAATAATTAATAAAGGAAGTGTACAAATATTTTACCCACGTAAAGCAGCGACCACATGAATTATGAAACAAAATAAGTAACACCAATTACGGAGTATATTATGCTTGAGTCAAGCTCAAACACAATATATGGTTCAGAGACAATACACTCCACTGTTTTCGTGATGGTATCCAAGGCGAGACCGAGATCATTCGGTCCTATCACCACTTGCAAAGGGATGACACACGGACACGTACTGAACAAGTCAGTTCAGCAGCTCGGTCCAGCGCCTGTCACACAGACAGGGACTGGACCTGTGAAATCTTAAATAATCCGTAAAAAAAAAAAAAATAGCACCAGAGTTTGTAAATATTAAAATTGTATTGTTGTTATGATTAAACAAAATGACAAAAAAGAATGAAAATTCTCTTCTGCCAAGTGAAAATAAGTAATACAAGTTTTGTTTAACTCAGATTCCCAACATTAATTGGAAACGTACAATTTATAACAGCTCGCCGTGGCTCTCCTAAATTCTTGCCGTGGCTCAGGTTGAGAACCACTGCCCTAACCTAACCATATCATACCATAACCTAACCATATCATACCATAACCTGAAGAGCAATACAGTTAATCTCACTCTGTTGTTTTGGTACAAATTTACTTCAAAGAATTATTCATATATTTTTATTTTCAACCCAGATAAGAATTTTGCTCCAATCAAATCTCATTTTATCCTTCTCCTCTATTCTCTTCTTCGTTTCATTTCTTCTCTGTTCTCTTCCACTCACCGTAAATTCATAAGTGTTAGTGAATAATAAGCTGTTCATTCTCACACTACCCTCCCTCCCATTACTGTACCCTTCCCTTCCAGTACTGGTGGAGTAGCTCTGGGTACCTCCTTGCATCTCTCTCTCTCTCTCTCTCTCTCTCTCTCACACGTCAACCACCCCCTGCTGCTGCTACTCCTGCTGCCACCAACCATAAACCAAAAATATTCACATTTAGTCGACGCCAATCACCATAAAATTCTCTTCTCTATCGTCCTGGTCATAGCGTCTTTGACTATTCTCAGCTCCAAGTATTCTCAGAACCTTCAAATATTCCCAGCGCCTCCAACCATTCCCAGCGCACGGGCTCAGCATTACACTGTGCCCTCTGCTGTGATCTCTCAGCCACTTACACACTCCTAAGACAATGATGACATACGAAAGAAAATCTTCACGTCCAGAAAATAGTCGCCTTAACCACACTCTCCTAGGGTTCTTCTTCCTTTTGGCCACTGTGAGATCCATGGTTCAACTGAGGAACACGGTGAAAATAAAACGAGCACCGTCGAACACACAGAATACAGAGAGCTTGCACTCCAATTACCCGTTCGGTTCGTTCGCGCGTTGTCTGCTTGTTTGGTTCGTTTGGGCTAAAATGCTCAAGTGAAGACGCACCCTTATAAACATCTTTCGCTAAAAAAACAACACTAGAACCCTCTTCATGAGAACCTTCCCCTCCCCCCTTCGTTAAACACTCCTGATGCTTTTCTTTACATATACAGTAAATATTCAAGAAAATACGATTGTACTTACCGTCTAGTAGCAACAACAGCAGCTCATGTCTGAAAGAAGAAGAAAAAATCTATTAGTAAATTTCGTTTTTCTCTCCGTATTCTTCCTACCTTTCCCTATATCTACCTCTCACATTTACTCTACCTACTCCTACACAGAACACTAGTCTCACAATTGAAAGGCTGCATCTCAATTCTCCTCGATTTTCCCAAAGAAGGAATATATATGTATTCTAAAGCTACAAGCATCGCCCCTTCCTGTATGTCGGTCGTTCACTCTCCTTCCTTTCTATTGTTTAGTGTTAGTTCAAGGGTCAATAGTGAAAATAAATAAATAAACAATATCATTCCCACGTTTGCCTGAACATAGATTCTCTTCTGACTATTATTGTGTTTATATCAAACAAACATTCTTCTTCTATCTCATCTTCTATCTCACACCTGGTCACACTGTCATCTGTCATTAATCACACCTGGTCACACTGTCATCCGTCATTAATCACACCTGGTCACACTGTCATCCGTCATTAATCACACCTGGTCACACTGTCATCCGTCATTCATCACACCTGGTCACACTGTCATCTGTCATTAATCACACCTGGTCACACTGTCATCTGTCATTAATCACACCTGGTCACACTGTCATCTGTCATTAATCACACCTGGTCACACTGTCATCCGTCATTAATCACACCTGGTCACACTGTCATCCGTCATTCATCACACCTGGTCACACTGTCATCCGTCATTCATCACACCTGGTCACACTGTCATCTGTCATTAATCACACCTGGTCACACTGTCATCTGTCATTAATCACACCTGGTCACACTGTCATCTGTCATTAATCACACCTGGTCACACTGTCATCTGTCATTAATCACACCTGGTCACACTGTCATCCGTCATTAATCACACCTGGTCACACTGTCATCTGTCATTAATCACACCTGGTCACACTGTCATCTGTCATTAATCACACCTGGTCACACTGTCATCCGTCATTAATCACACCTGGTCACACTGTCATCCGTCATTAATCACACCTGGTCACACTGTCACCTCTCATAAATCACACCTGGTCACACTGTCATCCGTCATTAATCACACCTGGTCACACTGTCATCAGTTATTCATCACACCTGGTCACACTGTCATCTGTCATTAATCACACCTGGTCACACTGTCATCCGTCATTAATCACACCTGGTCACACTGTCATCTGTCATTAATCACACCTGGTCACACTGTCATCCGTCATTAATCACACCTGGTCACACTGTCATCTGTCATTAATCACACCTGGTCACACTGTCACCTCTCATAAATCACACCTGGTCACACTGTCATCTGTCATTAATCACACCTGGTCACACTGTCACCTCTCATAAATCACACCTGGTCAGACTGTCATCCGTCATTAATCACACCTGGTCACACTGTCATCAGTTATTCATCACACCTGGTCACACTGTCATCTGTCATTAATCACACCTGGTCACACTGTCATCTGTCATTAATCACACCTGGTCACACTGTCATCCGTCATTAATCACACCTGGTCACACTGTCATCTGTCATTAATCACATCTGGTCACACTGTCATCCGTCATTAATCACACCTGGTCACACTGTCATCAGTTATTCATCACACCTGGTCACACTGTCATCTGTCATTAATCACACCTGGTCACACTGTCATCCGTCATTAATCACACCTGGTCACACTGTCATCAGTTATTCATCACACCTGGTCACACTGTCATCTGTCATTAATCACACCTGGTCACACTATCATCCGTCATTAATCACACCTGGTCACACTATCATCTGTCATTAATCACACCTGGTCACAGTACACCTGTCTCTCTATATACCAACTGCTACTCCTCACGTACACTGTGTTTGGTTAGGTTAGGTTAGGTTAGGTGTATAGAACTGACTTGGTGTGTAATATTTGCATCATGTACACCCACGACATGTGCTTATTGTTTCGACAGACAGACAGACAGACAGACAAACAGACAGACACAAACAGACAGGCAGTTACACTACAACAAAGCTCAACCACCTCGTTTCCATGTCAGCCGAGAAGTAATTGCCATAAGGTAGTAGTACAGAACAGCAGCTACGGTACAGTGTGTGTCAGTTGTAAATGAGATCTGAACAGCCTCTCTCGCAGCCCCTCGTAAAAGAGCAATAGATTACAAAGACAAGAAAAACAAAAGGAAAAACAAAGACAAGAAAAACAAAAGCAAAAACAAAGACAAGACAAAGCATCTATAAAAAAAACACAAATAAAAACCAAAGAAAAACTAAACAAAATAGAATATAAAAAGCATTCATAATAAAACAAAATAAAACAAAAGACGAAACATCAATAACAAAACAAAGACATACAAAAGACGAAACATCAATAACAAAACAAAAGACGAAACATCAATAACAAAAGACGAAACATCAATAACAAAACAAAGACATACAAAAGACGAAACATCAATAACAAAACAAAAGACGAAGCATCAATAACAAAACAAAAGACAAAGCATCAATAACAAAACAAAAGACGAAACATCAATAACAAAAGACGAAACATCAATAACAAAACAAAGACATACAAAAGACGAAACATCAATAACAAAACAAAAGACGAAGCATCAATAACAAAACAAAAGACGAAACATCAATAACAAAACAAATTAAAAGACAAAACAAAAGCCTTCCAAATCAGGAGAACCGAAGCAGTTTTCCCGTCCATTTGCATGCGTTTAAATCCCCTTCTTTCCTTGATATTGTTGGTGGGAACTCTGACAGCAGGCCCGTTAAAACGCTTCCCGCAGTCTCCTATCCCAGTTGCTCAATGTTTCGCGCGTTTATCGTCCCTCCCCTTTTCCCAGCACTTGCTTATTGAGCCGTTTCGATCTGCGTAAACATCGACATTGAACGCGTAATAGTGAAGATATTCCACCCGTTTAGCCGCACATAGACGCCACTAGCCCCCAAAGTGAATGGGGCTAAATTAAATTCTAACTTTTAGTGGCTGGAGTTAGTGCCACCTATTAAGAGATCCTGAGGCTCCTAGTATAGACGGGGGAAGGAGGGAGGGAGGGGGAAGGAGCGGGAGAGAGGCATTAGATGGAGTGAGGGAAGGAGGGAGAAGGAAAGAGGGGGGGAGGCAGGCAGGAGACGAGAGAGAAGGAGCGGGAGGGAGGCAAAAGATGGAGTGAGGGAAGGATAAAGAAGGACTGAGGGAGGGAGGAGCCGAAGAGAGAGGGAGGGAGGAGACGAAGGAGAGAGGGAGGGAGGAGACGAAGAAGAGAGGGAGGGAGGAGACGAAAGAGAGAGGAAGAAGGAGGGAGCAAGCAGACGAGAGATGGAGGCAGGAGACGAGAGAGAGAGAGAGAGAGAGAGAGGTCACTGGCATTGTGTCGGAATCTCTCTCTCTCTCTCTCTCTCTCTCTCTCTCTCTCCCGTGTCACATCAATCAGCAGTAAAAACAGTGGCAGC
This sequence comes from Homarus gammarus, assembly GCA_958450375.1. Lineage (NCBI taxonomy): Eukaryota > Metazoa > Arthropoda > Malacostraca > Decapoda > Nephropidae > Homarus > Homarus gammarus. The sequence goes on along the minus strand of CAUDMG010002191.1, from coordinate 1,278,569 downwards.
GTAGGGATAGAGGAAGGTGGGGGGCAGAACCATACTAAAAATGATAATCGGAATGATAATGGCGCCTTTGTTACTACTGTCATACTGCCATAAGGATGAGGCTACTGCTACTTGGCGTTAATGCTACTTGGCGTTACTTGTTAGTATGGTTGTCAATTGTTTTTACATTTGTTCTTTGTTATTATTGTTGTTACTTATTATTATTACTGGGGTGATTATTGTTACTTGCTATTATTGTTATTACTGTTGTGACGTGTTACTTGTCATTAGTTACTTATTACCGTTTGTTAACTTATGATTGTTGTAGCGACATGTAGTAACTTGTGTTAACTGTTATTACCGTTGTGTCTACTGCCGTTGGTTTGTTGGCTACTGTTGTCCTGGTTACTGTGTGGCTAGTTACTAATGCTATTGATGTAATAACCTAATGATTGGTATTTGTGTTGGGTGTTGTATATATCTATAGTCGGAAGAGGGGAGGAGGAGGAGGAGGAGGAGGAGGAGGAGGAGTGGAGGAGAAGGAGGAGGAGTGGAGGAAGACGGGGAGGAGTGGAGGAGGAGGGGAAGGAGGGTATACCTAACCTACCACCACCAAAACAACAACCACCCACCAAAACAACAACGATAAGAAATAAACAACTACAAAAATAACACAAGTAACACCAACGGAAGAGAAAATGGCGACTAAAAGAGACACAAAAGAAAACGGAGAAGAACAATGGCGGAATATGATATCGGAGACTTGAGGTAATGAAGCGGAAGTGAGAGATAGAGAAGATTACGAAGTGAAATGTGGGAATGGCTGCTGGGGGAGAGGTGAGGGGTGAGGGAGGGGTGAGGGAGGGAGAGGGAGGGGTGAGGGAGGAGGGAGGGGTGAGGGAGGGAGGGAGGGAGGGGTGAGGGAGGGGTGAGGGAAGGAGGGAGGGAGGGGTGAAGGAGGGGTGAGGGAGGGGGGTAAGGGGTGAGGGATGAGGGAGGGGTGAGGGGTGAGGGAGGGAGGGAGGGAGGGGGGTACGGGGTGAGGGAGGGGTGAGGGAGGGGTGGTGAGGGGGGGTGAGGGAGGGGTGAG